>JAANBC010000313.1:0-12853 GCA_014621405.1 Stylonectria norvegica
ACGCTCTGCTTAATTTGGTGGTGAGCTGAGAACCACCCTTCTCATACATCTTTCTTCAATTAGTGGGAGCATTGAACCTCTCGCCATTTTCGGATCGCCAGAGCTCTACTTGGAAGGCCATCTTATGACGCTCTAAGAATCAACATAAGTAATGTAAAGAAGAGCATATGGTGTCACTTCGCAGGTCTTGCTGTCGATCTTGCAAACTCTCATAGCTAACATTCGGTGAGTATCAGTATTTGGTTGCTCCATGCCCCGATAATCCACATCACTTGTTATATGTCTAGTATAATACCTCTTTAGACTTGTATCATGAAACTTCATCAATTCTTGAGCCTCCGTACGTTTCAAATTACTACGGATCGAGAAGAACGTACGGTCGTCGGCAGGTTGGAAAGGATTGCGCAGAATCAAGCAAAACCGGAGTAAACTGACTCCTTACGGCTCGAGGATCTAGTCGATTGGCATGGCCATCGAAAGGGATTCTTACTATTCGGTACCGTACACAATTCCTAAGCGTCCAGGATCAGTCTCATGTAGCGACCACGCCTCATCTTGCCCCGTGACTAACCCAGGGAGAAACGAGACTTATTCTGTTTGCATCTGCATCAGCTCATTTGTATCTAAATAATGATTGATACACTATATGATGACCTGATACACATAACGACCTCCGATGGGTAGGCGATACGTGGCTTTGTTCCCTCGCTTCGTCAAATTATCAAACCTTCCCCACCTGTCAACTGCTCAATGTATGTCAGAGCACGGCAATATGCCTTGCGGCCAAAGAATCCTGTAGAGGTATCAGACATCGTACATGGGCATATTTGCTACTTTCGAGGTGGGCCTGGACTTATTTTATAATCTGCCAAGACTTTGTCAACTCGTTTCATATTAAGACGCGAAAGGGGCATTCGGACTTGACCACGGAATACCGTTTCCACCTTCCTTTCTTAGATCTCAAGTCAAACTGAGACTGTAAACCTCTCAAGTTAATGTGAGACTGATCTCGGCTTCTGGGCACTTAACCCCTGTTTCTGAACATACGTTTGTATGAGTTTTCGTCTACCTGCCATACTCGCGCGTCAATGTAACGTTGGCACAACATAGCAGGACATTCCTTGAACTTTTTTAATGTGAAGACTCCAGCACGCGATGCGAACCCAATTAAAAGGACGTGAAGTTGTCCCGAGAAGGCTAAAAATCCATACAATGACTGATACTGAGGAAATATCAGGGGATTATGTGGAGCCACGAGCGTAGCAGGTCAATTGTCCATGTCCTGGTCTCCGACAATTATAAGTTCTTCCTCGTCTCTTGTTGTAATCTGCCTTGTTACATTTCAGTGTGCCTGAACCCTTTTTCCTTTAAACATTCATTAAATCTGTATGAAGCATGAAAGCTCTTGGAATTGCTCTTCTGGTAGCATCTGTGCGTGCCGCTGCCTCTGTCCCATCATCTGCCATCGATGTGGAAAATGAACCACACGCTGGGTATATCATTGAGCTGGAGCCATCTGCAGACATAGCCCAACGGGATACACATAGAATCTTCCACACCAGCGCCGAAGGAGCTGCTAATTATTCGGTTCGCCATGAATTTACGAACACCGAGTACTTCTATGGTCTGTCTGTCGATGCCACCAAAGAAGATGCTGCCGCTCTTTCAGCACTTCCGAGTGTGAAGAATATCTGGCCAAACAAGGTTCATGCCAGACCATCGCACTTTCGGGTATCTTCCATGGGCAAGCGCTCCGCCAAATCAGCTACGGAGATCTGGAATCGCGCGGAGGCAGATAACATTACGGTCGCCCATGTTACGGGTGACAGTAACATTCGCTCGGCGCTCAAAATGACAGATGTTGACAAGGCGCATAAGCTGGGTATCACTGGGAAGGGCGTTAAAGTTGCAATCATCGACAGTGGCGTTGACTACCGACATCCAGCTCTCGGCGGGGGTTTTGGAAATGGGTACAAGGTCGCTGGCGGCTACGATCTCGTCGGTGAGGACTACACTGGATATAACACTCCTGTTCCCGATGGGGATCCCCTTACCACTTGTCTCGATGGCGGGCACGGCACTCATGTCTCGGGTATGTATGATTCCGGTCGCATGGTACTTCGCTGGACCGTACTAATTTGAATGGTCGTCAGGTATCATCGGTGCGCAAGATCCCAAGGGCGTGGGTTTCGGTATATTGGGTGTCGCACCTGGCGCATCTCTGTACATGTATCGCATCTTCAGTTGCGAAGGCAGTGCTGCCGATGATATTATCATGCAGGCTTTTGAGAAGGCTGGAAATGACGGCGTAGATGTCATTAGCATGTCTGCAGGATATGCTGAACTGTGGGAGACAGGTTCCCCATACACTTCTCTCATGGACAGGCTATCCAAGAAGGGAGTCGGCCTCGTTATCGCTGCCGGTAACGACGGCGAGAAGGGCCCAAACTTCGCTTCTACGCCAGCGTTGGCTCCTGCAGTCATTGCTGTCGGATCCGTGGCTAATACAGTATTCCCCAACATCTACCATGGCAAGGATTCGGCTGGGCAAACTGTCAAATTCGCTAGGATTATTCCTATCAACGACACCGAGAACGATTTCCATGTGTTTACTGTTCCTGGCGAGAGTTCCAGTGTAAGTCTGCTTACTTTCAGCTAGATCATGGCCGGTTCTGTGCTAATTATCTTATGAGTGCAGTGCACTTTGGACAGCTGGACGAAGGCGTCCGCAGGGTTTACTGACAAGAGTCGCTTGATCGCTCTTCTTTCGGCAGGGTCATTATGCCAGTATTCGTATAAATTGGACCAGTTTACAAAAGCCACTGGCGTTAATGAGATCTGGATAGAGACAAAGGCAGGCGCCGATCTTCGTTTGGAGGAACCAGGATGGTGGAATGGTTACAACGTTTTGCAGCTTTCCCCGGACGAAGGAACGAAGATTCGGAGTGGTATCACAGAGCAAGGTGCCAACTACACACTATCTTTCAAGGATCAGTCTGTGCACGATGTCGACCAGGCTGATGGAGGGTCCATGAACTTCTTTTCGACATTCGGCCCAACCATGGAGATGTCCCTAAAGCCCCAGATCTCAGCGCCCGGGGGTAATATCTTGAGTACTTGGCCTGTCACTGGAGGAATTGGTTACGCCACTATCTCGGGAACTTCTATGGCATGCCCATATCTCGCCGGCGTGTACGCTCTTGTCAAGTCCTCCGACCCTAGCTTGACGCCCGAACAGATCCGAGCGCGGCTGCAAAACTCGGCTACTCCGATGAATGACGCAACTCAGACGACTCTGCTCAGCGCAACAATTCACCAAGGGGCTGGGCTTGTGAATGCATACAATGCAATCAAGTATGCCGAGACTAGTACTCTACCGGCCGAAATAAATCTGCGCGACTCAGCGAAACCTAAGACTCAGACTCTAACCATCGAAAACAAGTCTAAGTTCACCAAGACGTACAAGCTTAGCCACAAGGGTTCCGGTATGATCGACGCTCTCCCGAACATATTCAGCAGCAACATCAACAACCAGTTCAAATGGAGCTCCGATTATAGTGCGAACTATGCTACGGCTGGATTTTCCCGGAGCACAGTCAAAGTCTCTGCTGGTTCTTCAGCCACTGTCAAGGTCACCATCACGCCACCCACTAACTTTGACATCAATAAGTTGCCGTTATACAGCGGCTTTATCGTTGTCGGCTCCGACTACAACGAGAGCATTGTCGTTCCCTACGTCGGAGTGCCTTACGCTCGTAACAGCGTTCCCGTTTTGGATACAACCAATGTGACCGCTTTGGATCTAATCCAGCCCGGGCCGCCGGAGGGAGTTCCCGTGGTACCTTCACTCTCCTCTATGTCTACTAATCTTCGCAACAACGACTTAGCATCGTACACGTTCAAAAACGGTGACGCCGCTGGTGTCTGGTTTAGTACTAGACAGCCGTCAGCTTATCTTCGCCTCGATGTTGTTCCAGTCGACACCAAGTTCCAACCTGACTTCTACGGTTACGACACCTCTGTCAAACACTCTAACTTTACCAAGCCCGACCTTGACATCTCAACGCTTGACAGCCTTTGGAACGTCACGTCATATGGTGCGATTGCTATCAACTTTGGTGACCCCAGCATGCCCACAGCCGGTACCTTGGGCCGACTCTGGCGTGGATACGCTGCATACCGCCAGCCATGGGACACTCCGCAAGTAAGCCTGGACAACGGCACAAGCTATATCTTGCCCAATGCGGATTATCGAATACTTCTTCGCGTGCTCAAGTGGGGTGCCGACTGGCATGATGCTCAAAGCTACGAGAGCTGGCTTAGCCCCATTGCCCGCATCGCGTACAGCGGAGAAGTGTAAACCTAAAACATCAGGTTTGGGCCATCTTTACGTTCGTCCCCATTCTGATCAAATTTTATCGAAATTTGCAGCACGTCTTTTACAAGGTGCAACTGCTACGGGAATGAACTGTCAGATATTGTCTTGCGGATGTACGCTTGCGAAATATATGTTTTAACGGGTTCTGTATTGGTCGAGAATTTGCATCTATAAACTCAATCGTGGCTACTCTCCGCTATGTGTTGCATTTATAGTGATTCAAGCAAGGTAAATGATGTGCAGTTCCGTGTTCTTGTAGACAGCCTGTCAAATACTATGCCAAATTAGAGAGAGGAGGATCCACGTCTCTGCTGTCGGCACGGCTACGGGCTACAACCTCAGCTTGTAGTGCAGCGTAATATCATTGGACATACTAAGGTATTTGACAGAAAGTTTACCAGCTTGATGTCTAAAAAACATTTCCCTTGGTTTGCTTTCTATCCAAGGGTTTGTTGTGCCAGATGACCACGCATATGACAATCAACGGCAAGAAAGCGCACCCAGCAATGACCATCTGCCGTTGGACTACACCATATGCATGTATGACCGCATCTCTTATGGGATCACCAATGGGGTACCTCAGCTGCTCCTTGATATCGCCGTATATCGTAGTTGTCTGATTCTTGGCATTGTCGGGGAGTGACTGAAGCAGCTGCTTAGGCAAGTCATTGGTCCATATCGCACCAGAAATACCAAAGCCAATTGCCTGCCCAATGGAACCAAACATAGAGTGAAGTGCAAGCACAACTGCGAGTTCCTGGTGCGACACTGCCGTCATAAGTGCCAGCGGACCTGTCATAGCCCAAATTCCGCCACAGATGCCATGGAATACCTGGCACATCACAAGATAACCTACTCGTTCACCAGGCTGACGGAAGTGAATGAGCAGAGCAGTACCAAGAATGCACCAGGGAATCCCGGAAACTGCAGGCCAATAGTATCGGCCATACCATCGGAGAAAGCTAAGAAAGGTTAACAAAGCGGTCTACCAGGAAACATCCATCAAACTTACAGGCCGATGAAAGGAGCTAGAATAGTTGAGGTTACCGAGAAGGCGTTCAGGGTGTAACCTGCCAGCGAAATGCTAAGGCCATGGACGACTTGAAGATAAGAGTTGTAATAAGTATCCCAAGCGCTAGTCGGACTGGGTCAGTACAGCAAATGCATATAAGCGCAAGCGTCTACGAAATACACTTACAAGATGGACATATTGAGGAATGCACTGAGAAGGCATGCGCCCAGGATAGTTCTGTTCTTCAGATATCGGAAGGGGAAGTATGGGATCCTGGCGAAATACTTTTCCCAAACAGCAAATCCCGCGAGGCAAGCCACCCCGACCACAATCATGGCAATAATGTAGTCAGTTGACCAGCCATTCGGAGCCCGAGTTGCGATATTTAGTGGCACTAGGATGAGGGAGAAGCCGGCAATAGTGAGTACCATACCAACGACTAAAGGAGAGTTAGAAGCAGTCCCAAACAAAGGGGTAGGCCCACGCAACACTCACTGTCAAACTCTACAAAGTTGTGCTTCGCCGACTCCCAAACAGTGCGTTTCGCCTTCTCTGGCAGAAGTCCTAATTTCCCAGCTTTTCTTTCGTGAAACATAAAGATCGCCGCAACAGGGATGGAGAAGGCAACTAGAATGATGCAGAAGGACCCAAAAGCCCACCGGTAAGTTGAGTGCTCATAAAACAACTGAGCAATGTTAGGTCCTCCGAAAGTTGAGGCAATGCGAGGGCTCATATAAAGACCCCACATGATCATTCGGTTGCGGAGGGAAGTCATATCAGAAAGAACAACGTCGATGATATATCCGAGTCCAAGGTGGCCGACCCAGTAAAAGGTATGACCAGCAGCGTAGGTTTCTACATTCTTGCAGAGGGCCTTCATGATCATCCCAATGACAATGAAAAGGATCATTAGTAGAAAGCCTTCATTTCTGCCACGAATATCAATAATCTTCGCAATCGCCAACTTGCTGACGCCGCCGATGACCGACGCCACGACGCTAGTGACAGCCAGAAGACCATGTTGTGAAAAGGAAGAGGTAACATAGGCATCAAGACCACCATGGACAGCTTGGAGGAGAGTATCGATGAAGTTGACTAGGTAAAGACTTCATGGATTCGGATTAGCCAACTAGCCACAGAGTTCAACAAGCACATGAGCTGCGAAGACGCACAAACCAAATACCGCCCACATCATAGCCGGGGACCAAATCGAGGTGATTGCTTCGACCTGCTTGACGCCATCTTGCTTGACTTGGGAGCTGTCGTCGGAGACGTCCTCTTTGTCGTCGAAGTTGGTAGCGACATGAGTTTGTGTGTTCATGTCTTTCTCGGGGTCAATGGCATCCTGATGATCCTGTGCACCGTTGTTAATAGGGGCCATTTTGCGAGTATGACCTCCAAAATCGAGAGCAAAAGGTGCCTAGAAAAGTCCAAGACCTAATCAGATGGATACCAAGATCGAATGCAAGTATCCAAAGCCCTCAGCGTGGAAAGATTGAGTAGTGAGCCAAGGAGAGATCCAAACAGAGGAGTGCAAGGCAATAAATACTTATAGCCTGCAATGCCGAGCCATGGCTACTCCACTGCAAATATCCATATAAACTGCACGTTGGTTGACGAATTTCTTGTCACGGTGGGCTTAGCAAGGCCTGACCTCTCGCGAAGCTGAACTTGAGGCCAACGCCAAGGCGAATTTACGAGAAGAACGGCGCACCACAAGGATCTGAGTACACATAATGGAGGATTTGGAGTGGGCTACAAATTGATAGGCAGTAGAAATTACTGGAAAGGTAGAAACCACAGGGGAGGACCAACAGAACCAGGACGTAGATATTCAAGATTGATTGGTAGAAGACTGGGGGGGATCAATGATCCACCTGCAATCCTCCCCGAGACAGGCCAAGCTCGATCTCCTTGCAAGGTATGTCACAGAGTTTTCACAATCTGATCATCTGATAAGCAGGGGGCAGGGATAGATCATCACGGTGTGTTCACTTTCATATCCGAAGTCTGTAAGGATGCCCCCACTCGCCTTTCAGGGTTATGACATCTCACTTTGTCCAAAGAGGGGTAAGTGACCGCTGCAAAACTAATATTCGATAACGTGCCGAGTCATAGAAGTCTGCCAAGAGTTAAATTTGCGCGGTTTGCTGTCTCAGGCTTTGTTGTTTGGTGACTGGTAAGGTGCGCTCGGGAAACCCACCTGTTTATGCTCATCCAACCCACTGGTATTGTATAATTGAGTAGAAAGAACGTATATAGACCGTACCCCGTATAGTGGCGGGTAAATTGGAAGCGCCGACTTCTCCCATGCTAAATTCGCAGCATGTAGGCCCACAGTGAGCAGCTTTGTGGCAACTGCAAGGCTAAGAAACCTGGCCAGAACAGGGTGAGAGAATCTTCGACCCGCAAGAGGTGACCAATAGTCAACGTGTACTTCAAGTCCCATTTCCGGTGCACATTCAGTAACGCCGATGCCGCTCTCTGTCTCTTGAGTGGTGTAGGTAGGCCGCAGGGACGACGATAGTAGCATAAAGAAACAAGTGAAAGGGAGCGTAGACCTTCGAAATCTGTTACGCGATCCAAACGAGATAACCGTGAGAGTATTTGAGCCGTGCCAGTCAAGCTGGCTACTCGGATTCCCCAGCTCGATACGGACAATATTTCGAGATCACCCAATTAGTCAATTTTTTTAGCATGAGTGCTCGTACCTTGGAAAAGCAAGTGTTGGGCAGCGAGGTAAGTGATGATTATGGGACTTCACTTTGAGACTCATAATAGCTTTTTGGTTGTTGTTACCCGTTGTGTATCTGTTCGTCAACTACTACTAGTCTAATCTGCGACCATTAGTGGTACGCGCATAAACGGGGTTTGAGCCATACGTGAGCGTCGCATTGGTTTCGTGGATCTATCATCTATTTCAGATACGTAGGGCAGTAATTTCTTTTCCGGAGTTTATGGATTGCTATATAGGTATTTATACTGAACTTTGAATACTGCTAACGCTGTCCCAAGCCAACCCGTCTTCGCCCCTTGGCTAAGTTCTCGTCGTGGAAAGAGTTGGTAGTGCTTTGCTCAGCGTTCCGCAAATAGTATCAGTGGTCTCACTAATCGGATATCAGAACTCTAACTTCGTCACGCTTTGCCATTTCTCGTCTGATGCAGACTGTTGCTCCGCAACCTGCTTGGCATAACCAATAGTGTCGGCTCCGAGCAGTATCCGCAGCGGTGGGTTGTCCACCCTCGACAGGTGAATAATAGCGTCGGCGACCTTGGCAGGAGGAGTGAAGGTAGCTGAAAGGCCCTCTCTGAAGTCTTTGAATGCGCCGACTGTCTGTTGGTAAGGCTCACTGATGGGTCCATCGCCCATGGAAGAACCAGACCAGTCGGTCGCCATGCCGCCTGGCTCTAGGACAGTAATCTTGATGCCGAAGGGTGCAACCTCCTGGGCAAGAACAGTGGAAAACCCTCCGACGGCCCATTTAGCGCTCTGATATGCGCCCAGTCCTGGTGATCCCATTCTTCCACCGAGCGAGGAGACTTGCATGATGTGACCAAAGCCTTGCTTGCGCATCAAGGGAAGTACAGCTCTGGAGACATTCACGACGCCAAAGAAATTTGTGTCGAATTGTGCGTGGAATGACTTGGTGTCCATATCTTCTATTGAAGCTGTCTCTGCGTATCCGGCGTTGTTGATCACGAAATCGAGACGGCCGAATGTTTGCTGAGCAAGATCAACGACCTTGAGGATCTGGTCCGTGTCCGTAACGTCCAAAGCCGAGGTAAGGATCCGCTCTGCGCCGTACTGCTCGACGAGCGCGGTGAGACTGTTCGGATTGCGCGCTGTTGCCACGACGGTGTCACCAGAAGCAAGAATAGCTTCCACCAAAACGCGGCCCAGACCGCGGGAAGATCCAGTCACAAGCCAGATTCTGGGCGAGGGTTTGGTAGTCGTCGACATGATGACCCTTAAAAAAGATGATGTTGCTGGAACTCAGTAAATAATAGAGTGGTGGTGTAGGTGATGGTGAGTATTTGACAATGCTGTCTGGAGATTTGCTGCCTTCTTATACTCTTGCTCTGTCGTTGACTTTCACGGACATAGGTTTAGAGTTAATCTAGAGTGGATTGATCACCCGGGGCCTGTTGGAACCAAAGATGCTTGATTGAAGTTACATGAGGCATTTTCCGGCTTACGCGGATGCCTTGCCATGCTCTATATATACTATTCCTAAAAGACTCTAGCTTCTACCTCTGATATTGCGGACTTATTATATGAGACTCCTTTAGTTATTTTAGGGTACCTTTTAGCATTATATATAGTGGTTCCATTCTAATACACCCCTTTAGATTTTGCCTTAAGGAAGATCTATAGATATTTATTTTTAGTATTTTATAACTTATAATATTATTTTAGTATTTCTTTTATTATTATTATTATAGATTATATTATTCTTATTATTTTTATATGAATTGCCCTGCCTTATAGCTATAATTGACTGCATTAGTAGACCTCTATAGCGCTATTTATATTATATTAAGGGTGAATATATAAATAAATAGAAAGTANATTATNATAAGCCTTNAAGCTATTNNTTATAATNCCTTTAAGTATATATATAAATACTCTCTTTATTATCTTTATAATTCTTTTTCTTTTTTCTTTCTTTTTTATATTCTTTTATATTTTATAAGTTGTCTTTTATTAAGAGTAATATCTTTTATTAATAGTTCTTATTAAGAATTAGCTTTTACTAATGTTTTATAATAAGAGATATTCTATTATTATATCTGCTATTATATAAGTTACTTTATATATTATTTTCTAATATTAGAGCTTATATTCTAACTTTATATAGGTCTTTACTTACTATTACTGCTAAAGCCGCTACTATTATTATTATTACTATTACTACTACTATTATTACCCCTAAGTTCCTCTAATATATCCTTAAGTATATCTTTTGAGAATTACTTTCTTATTTTAAAGCTTATTATTTTAATTTAAAGTTTAAGTTATCTAACTCTTCTCTCTCTTATAAAAAAAATAATTCTTTTATAAAGTAAATTAAATAAGTATTCTTAAGTATTATTTTTTAATTTTAACTCTTATTTTATTATTATAAAGTTTTAACTTTTATATTTAAATATTATAAAAAGTAAAATAATATTACTATTTATTATATTACTTAAGCTAAGTATAATATTATATTAGCTATAGTTATTTTATAATATCTTTATTCTATTTATTTAATAATAATCTTTATAAGAATAAAGGCTTCGCTTAGTATAGCCTTAATTTATCTTTAAAATATAAACAGACACTAGATTTAAAATTAGCAACCCTGAGTTATTTATAATATAATAGTATATTACTCCTGCAATACTAATATTAGTGCTAAGGCAGAGCTAATAATTATTAATAAAGGTAGAAAGAGCCTTAAGCAGAGCCTTTATAACTTAAGAGCCGCAGCTAGCTAATATACCTTAAGTAGCTAATATACCGCAGCTAAGCCATATCTAATTATAGCCTATATAGAAATATATAAGAAGAAAGCCTATAAAAAGATCAGCCTAATTATGCCCTTAGACCTCTTAGGGGAGATTTANNAGGNAACTTANGAGTATATAAATAGCTGCNTTATTTANNAAGNAATATATANCTNNNCTACTANTANTATACNTAANTATANTAATANTANTATTATAATANTAAGAAATAATAATTANNATANAGCTCTTAAGNANTANATTANTAAATAAGTTATAAANNCTATAATAATAGTAATTAGAATAGTCCTTAGGATACTANAGCTANNAGCCTAANNAGANAAACTAATAATATTTATANNAATTATTANTATAAATAATAATAATATANAGANTATANTAATAANNTNNNNTATANTATAAAANTAGGNANAACCTATANAAAGGCNNATNTATAGCTAAGTTAAATATAAAGTTATNNTTTAAATNTAGAANATANNCCCTAATANNTNAAATAGAACNNTAANGAAGATAGTTAATATAGCAAATTATATATAAAGNNNNACTAATATTTAGGNAATATATANACNANTAANTANTAATACTATTCTTATAATAGCTANTATAGAGATAATATAATTAAATAANAGGCTATAAATAAATATTANNTTTANGAATAAAGCTTAAATTATTCTATTAATATTTATAGTAATAGTAAAAGGTATCTATAGTAAAAGCATATTAAATAATACTAGCGCGCTTATAGTAGAAATTAATAAAGTAAATAATATAATAATTATATAAATTAAGAAGATATAAGGAAAACCTAGGCATATTACTAATATAGTATATATAAGCCTAATTCTATAAGTAACCTTAATTAGCAAAGCAAACAAGCTCTATAATAATAGTCTCCTACTTAGTAGAGAAGTCTTTAATTATAAGCTATATAATAAAGAGCTTAAACCTATATAATGCTATAAATACTTCAAATTCAGCTATATTATAAATATATATAAAGCTCTAAAAATATACAGCTAATGCAAAGGCGCTATATATAGCCTTAGAGGGGATAAAGTATAGTAAGATAACTACTTAGCCCTAAGAGAAGAGATATTATATAGATATATATTATATTAAGAAGACTACTTAACTTAGAGTAGAGACTGCCTTACTACTAAAAGGCACTAAGTATATATAAAAGAAGGCTTTAATACTAGACTAATATGCTTCTATAATAAAGTAGTAGTAAAGCTAATAAGCTTATTATATATATTATTATTTACCTAATTTGTCTAAGAGTTATAAATATAAAAGAAGAGAAAAGGACCTGGATAACTCTTAGGATCTCTTAATAAAAATACTTTAACTAGTAGGTAATGCACTATTAGTAATGCATTTAGACTAGTAATAAGCCGCCTTTGCACCATACCTAGCTAAGAACTACTAATAAGTGCCTAACTCTCTCTATTATAAATCTAGTTATAAAATAAGACTATTGCCTAAATATAGACTAGTTAATATTAAATATCCTATATTAGAATACTAACTAAAGACCTAGCCTTATAGCGCTTGCGCTATAAGCTAAAAAAGGCTATAATATTATAGCACTTATAGAACTAGCTTTAAGCAGCTAAATAAAGGTATTATTATACTTAGAAAACTTAAACTATTAAATAATATATATAAGCGGCCGCGCAGTGCTATATATCTATAGGTGCTATAAAATTAAATTATAGACTTATAAATTAGAGGAAGATTAAATATTAGTCTTATTTATATCCCCTCTATANTAAATAATTATAATATATAACTTATTAAATANTANAGGNATATTNCNTATANTATAGACNCTAATAAATANTAANCNTAATANTAATATAATATTATTAAANGACTTTAANNTNTATTATTTAATATANGANTATTATAANNAGAACTTANTAAGTAGTAANGTNNTCTTATTAATTATA
>JAANBC010000313.1:15648-37071 GCA_014621405.1 Stylonectria norvegica
TATAGCTNTAAAGAGAGTAAGAGNAGAAATAGANNGAAGAAGAGGCAGAGGCAGAGGCNANACTANAAGCTATNNNCCTATAAGNNANAAGTNAGAGTGCTCTAGAAGCCCCTATNTAAGAGATATATTAATNNACCTAGAAAAAAGCCTATAAAGNGGCAAAAAAACCAGACTATATATAGGAAAANAAAAAAGNAAAGGGAGNAAGTANTAGNAAAGTCNNNAAAATATAGTAAAATAAATACTAGAAAAAGAAAGCAANAAAANANANANGTCTGCCNCTTATTATATAATACCTGATNTNATATATAAGCGCTACTTAGCTAGCTTATTATTATTATCTGCCTNNGCCTTCTTANCTAGCTTAGCTANTATAGTTAATANTNCTCTCTTAACTAGCCTNGCTANTATAGTTAGNANNNGCTTTCTNNCTGGCTTTACTAGTATAACTAGNGCNGNNATAACNNNCTCCTNNTCCTCCTNCTCCTCCTNCTCCTTCNNCTCCNTNTTCTTATTATTCTTANNCTTACNCTTAGTNANTATANGTAANNTAAACTTANAGCCTAAGTNCTCTAGCTNNTTAATAGCNGNCTTAGCTATAGCNGCNNNATCTAACTTATTANTANGCCCCTTNTGCNCCTACTTATANAATATAGNCTCCTCTTNCTNNTTAGNCTGNAGNTAAGCANAANCTTAAANNNAGGCNAATACGCCCCTAATATNCGCCCTNNTGCNCTCTCTNTCTATTAACTCTANTAACCACTCTAAANAGTTAGTNATTTNTAAAATACNCNTAANTAANATATTATANTTAAGAGGCAGCCCCCCTATAGGCNCAGCNNGCNTAGAACTAATATANGNNNAAGNTATAGNNTAAGCAGAGCTTAAGNNATANATAGCNANNTNNCCTAAGCNGCAGACCTNCTCCTNNTANTATANAAGTTAATANAGAATATAAATACTAACTATAAAAAGAATAACTTANTAATATANTACTAATAAGAGCTGCTACTAGCTTATAANTAATAGGCTNNNNAGCTAATANNAGNATAAGGCAGCNACTATACCAGGACTTNTAGCANNTAATATATANTATANCTAAANAGTTAGAATAATANTATTAATAATATAAAANNAATNNANATAGCCTAATAACTNACTTNNCTNNTCTTAGNANAGCCTATTTATANNTAATTATANTATTTATATAATATANGGCTNGNATNGTATTNNNNGCAATANACNNGNGTCCTTAGGTGCNGNAGNAGCTATATAAGAAGCGCCNNANNTNNGCNGAGGCTGCNAGCCAGATANNCCTNNTCCTCTTACTNCTCCTNCTNCTCCTCTTNNNCTTTATNCTCTCTTTAGGCTCTTATTACTANTACTNNAGTTANTATATATAATANANAGGNNTNTTAGATATAAGNCACTTACNTANANGTTTATNCTATTATANTTATTATTATTATTATTATTATTATTATTATTATTATTATTAATATTATTANTATAATATATTAGTAAAGNANATATAANNNAANGCTAAGNGNATNTAAGAGAGGTATTAATATACTTTNNTATTATTATAAAAAAGNAAAAAGAGAAAGGAAAAATAATANAAANNTATAGANTNGCTTTAACTATANCTAATAATATAGTAGAAAAAANACNAGACNNCNCTAATAGCTGCTTATAGCAGCTAGCTATAATGCNCTTATATATATATCTNAGTNNNTTNNATAATAAGAATAATAAATAATATAATAATATTATACTATAGNNNNACCGCACNGCNCTANNATATAATAGCCTATATNNNNATTATNNNNATATATAACNTNCTNNNCAATNTAATNANATACTAGATNAGNAGAANACCNNGACNAGAGNNGAATAATACTAATATATACTCTTAGGCCACNTACCNACCTAGCCCCCTAAGGCAAAAAGNGCACCTTCTAGTTATCTATACTAGAATAAATTTCTAATATACCGAGCCTGCATAAGGGACCTGATACAGGTCTAATATAGAAGCATATAGGTTTTCTTCCCTAGAGGGTTTTTCCTATACCTTAATAATATAGAAGCTCTATCTACTTAGATTTAGGTCTATAGTATATTAATACTACTACTACTATAATTATAATAGAATAATAAAGTTAAGCTTATAATAAATAAAAGAATATATTAAAGCTTATAATAAATAATATAATATAATAATACCTTATTAATTAGAAAGAATAGCCTAATAATTATAATATTTAGCTAGAATAAAAAGCTATCTAAGTAAAAGTAGCTTATTAAGAAAGTTTTAAGCTTAATAAGCTAAGTAAAAGGAGTTAGTAATATATATTATAATAATATAAAGTAAGCTCTAATTATAATATAAGTAACTTAAGACTAAAGACTTAATATTAATTTTAATATCTTAGAAATTAATACTTAAGATATTAATAAAGTAAGGCAGGGGGTATCCTAAGAAATAATAAGATATAAAAGAAATTAGCTTAAGTTTTAGCTAGAAGTTTATAAGATTTATACTACTTAAATAATATATAAAAAGGCTAAGAAAAGCTAAGAAATAAAGAGATAAAAGAGATTATATTAGGCTACTAAGAGTATAAGAGAGAGATACTCTTATATTTAAAGATAGTTACCTTAGGTAATTTATTATAGATTTCTAATTAATAAGATTAGCTAGCTACTATTTATATATTATTACAAACTAGCTAGGGAAATAGTAGTAATTTATTATAAAATATATAAAAGCCTAAAGGCATATATAATATAATTAGCTAGCTATACTTATATATATAAAAATAATATTCCCTACTATTAAAGCTTCTTTTTTCTCTCTTTTTCTTTATATTATAGCTATCTTCTACTACTTCTTAGTATTATAAATAGCTTAAAAGCTATAAATTACTAAGACTTCTATCTCTTTCTTATTCCTAACTTATAGTAATATTATACCTAATACCTATAAGACTAGAAATAAGCCCTTTATTATCTTTTAAGTAGTTAAAGATAACTTATCTTATAATATTAAATATTATAAGAAGTTCTATACTAACTTAATTAAAAATAAGCTTATTTTTTTTTATATAAGTTATTATTATACTCTTTAGCTTTATAACTATAAAAATAAGTTCTCTTAATATTATTTTACTAATTAAGCTAAAATTAAGCAATTTATAGTAAAGAAATTCCACTCTTAAGCTATTAAGAATAAATATAATCTGAATTATAGCTCTTTTTTTATAAAGTATAGTCTATACTTCCTATAATCTTCGCAGAGACTAAGGCAATGCCTGGTATAGCCTCAAATTATCCCTAAAATATAAATAGACATCAGAATTAAAACTAATAATCTTATCTTACCCTCTCTATAATAGCGCATTAAGCCCGCAGCGCTAGCACTAATATTAAGGCTAACTTAATAGTTATTAACTAGGGAAAATATAGCCTTAAGTAGAGTTTGCATAACCTATATATAGCAGCTAGCTAGTATAATACTAGTAGCTAATGCGCTGCAGCTGAGCTATAACTAGCTATTACCTATACTAATATATATATAAAAAAAGCCTATAAGAAAATCAGTCAGATTATATCTTCTAATCTCTTAGGGGAGGTATAGAGAGTATTCTAGGAGTATATAAGTAGCTGCTAAGCCTAGGAGATATCACGCAACTATACTACTAATAAATTAGATATAAATATTAAAGATCGCATCTCCTATTAGGTTATTAAGGCAATAATTGCAATATTAAAAACCATACTAGGAGTGCTAGAACTAACTAACTTAGGAGGTAAACTGCTAACTTTTATTAAAATCCTAATAAAAGGCTAGAAGGAAATAAACCTAACTTACTAGTAGTAGGGAATAGCTAAAAGGCTAATATAAAACCGCATTAAGCGCGAAGTTACTATTTAAACTTAAGAAGTAATAGCAGATATATTAAATAGGACACTTAAAGAGATAATTAATATAATAAACTAAGCCTGAGATAGTAATAATATTCTTGCAGTATAGAGACTTCCTAGCCTTAATATAATACTTATCTTTATAATAATAGAAGTAGTGAGATTATAGGAAAAGGAATGGGTTTATATAGCTTTTAGTAATAAAGTTAAAGTTATATTCCCTATCTTTACTATAATAGCAAAGGGTATATATATTAGATCTATACTAAATAATATAAATACCCTAATTACTAAAATAAATAACTTAAATAATATTAATATTACCTAAGTAAAGAAAATATAAAAAAAACTAAATTAAGCACTAAATATAGTATATATAAGCCTAATCCTATATATAATATTAATAAATAATGCAAATATATTATATGACCTTAGCCTCTTTTTAAATAGAGAGGTCTTTAATTATAAATCCTATAATAAAGGACTTAAGCTAACCTAATACTATAAGTACTTCTAATTCAAATATATTATAAAGACATATAATATATAAAAAGTATGCAGATAATATAAAAGCGCAGCGCATAGCCCTAGGGCTAATAGAGAACTATAAGATAACTGCTTAGTAACTAGAGGAGAGATACTGCATTACTATATATTATATAGAGGCGACTACCTAGCCTAAAGCCGCAACTACTTAATAGTAGAAAAGCATTAAGTATGTGTAAAAGAAGGGTTTAATATATAACTAATATACTTTTATAATAATAGAGTAATTATAAAGATATTAGATATAATATATGCCTCTATCTTTATATAGTAATTCTAAGGTTCTTAGTAAAATAGAAAGAGAGGCAGGCCTTTAGGCTCTCTTAATAAAGACCTCTTAAGAAATATATAGCAGACCTTAAACTGCAATAGATTTAGACTGGCTATAAGCAGGAACTGCGCTCTTAGTATAAGCAGCTTTAGAACTCTAATACTAACGCAAGAACCCCTAATAAGTATATAATAAGAACTATATCTAAAACCCTTTTAAAGCCTAATTATAGCTTAAACCCAGCCTAATTAATATTAAGTATCCTATATTAGAATATAAACTATAGATCTAGACTTATAATACTTATATTATAGGCAAAAAGCATATATAATATAGTTGCGCTTATAGAACTAGCAATAAGTATAATAATAAAAGCGCCAGCCTGCTTAGGAAACTCTAACTATTATATAATATATAGCTTAGAATAAGCAGCAATCTATATATATATATAATATAGCCCCAGATTATAGATATATAAGTTAGAAGAGGACTAGGTAAGTATCTCTTTTATCTCCCTCCCCTGCTGAATTATTATTATATATAATCTGCCAGATAGTATAGGAGCATTGCCTGCACTATGCATCCTTATAGACCTTAAAGTAAATAATCAGACAGTTCTTATTAGAGACTTTAATCTCTACTACCTAATATAAAATTATTATAATTATAACTTAAAAAGAAGCAAAGTACTTCTTATAATCACAAGCTAGCTGCGGCTTATACTCGCTATACTAGCAGGAATAATCACTTATATAAAAAAGGGCTATAGGAATAGCACTCTTAACCTTATATAGTATAGTATTAATATAGAGGCGAGGTATGCAAAAGTAAACTATAACCTTAATAGCTCTAATTACTTTTCTTAACACCTACTACTTAGAGCCTATATACTAATATAGTTAGTAAAAGACCTACTAGCTAAGAATTGCCCCTAATATAATTAGAAAATAACTAATAGAGAAAAGGCTTTAAATAAAGCCTATATGCAAATAGGCNAGAACTATCTGCNGATTAANATANAAGATANTTTANATAAAAAAAGTTAACTAGCTTATTAATAAANTCTATAAAGTAGTNGAGTTTATAATANTAAAGNAGAAGNAGTATAGCNTANTATANAACCCTTAATANAACTATTATANTACTAAAGTAACTAANAACNTAAAGTAANTAAGATANAAATACTAATATATAAGAAGGGATAAGAACTAGNAGNAACTATATAATATANNTANATATTAGAAGNAAGTAATNNCTAATATATCCTNNNCCTTATAGTNNTAAATACTTAANNATANTANACTANATAAANTATANAANATNAAGAANTANGTAAGACTTTATAGNNGNCTTATGCNNGCNCTTTTGNAACTTCTGCCTCTTACNTAACCTNGNCTTAACNTNNTANTAAAGAAATATATAAAGAAAGTATAGATNCTTATTAAATAATTCTTNNTAAAACTATAGGCAGATAATANTAAACTCCNACNTATNNCTANTATAAAAGAGANANANAACTANAGCNGAANTAATAAGCTCNTACTATTCNNTAAANTAATAAATAAANANGTCTTTAAAGCNNTTAATAANATATAGTTATANAAAGCCCTAGGACNAGATNGNATCCCNATAGGCTTCNTNAAAATATATGCATAGCCATTCTNAATAGCACTATNNTATATTATAAGNGNAAGTTTNAAACTNANATATTTCNTAAAGNACTTCTNNNCTNNTATTATAATAGTTATCCTAAAGGCNGGCAAGNTATTAGAGGTNTAAAGAACNNNAAAANNCTAGNAANTAATATNACTNCTTAGTATAATAGGNAAGATTATTAAGANTATAGTCAGGAAATGCATCTTAGNTACTGCNGAGGCGGCGGGCATNTTATTAAAAGNGCAGATAGGAAATTAAGCCTAGAGATTAATANAACTANTACTTATAATTATANTTAAAGTAATATATNNANTATAGTNCTAGNATANTATTATATTACTANTTTAGCTAGACTTTATAAAAGCCTTTAATATAATTAACTATAAGTNACTANTTATTATANTNNAAATAATAGGNTTCTTCTCTATAAATATTATAATANGTCTANAGCTTCCTTAATATATATATAACANGCCTCTAATTTAATAATACTATCTCCTNNCTNTTTNAGATTAATATAGGNATCTTATAANNGTCCNNACTCTCCCTAATTCTATTTATTATCTTTATTATAGANCTCTATATATAGCTAAAAGAAGCCTAANNTATNNTAATAGTTAGATTTGCTAATAANANAAACCTGCTNGCCTTNNGCCGNAATNNAANAGAGATATANAAATAACTAGAAGNTAGATAGGATATTTNCAAGAAGTAGGCAAAGNAAAANANNATAATATTTAAANTATTTAAAGNAAAGCTTATATACTTTATAAAAAAGAGACTANTAGACNTAATAAGTATATAACTTAGACCTAATATANTAATACTAATTATTATATATAGGTTNTTANGCCTNTANATATATTAGAAACTCTAATANGGTCNATATATTAATAAGCTTAAAGGGAAACTTAAAANATAAAGNCAGGCNTTATATATAATTNNATTAAGTANTTANNGTATTAATCTTATAGCNANAAGACTAATATATATATAAGTAATCTNGTTAGNAATAGCNTATANGGCAAGNTTTTNCNACTCCCTAATAGATAACTAAGGCAAGCCTAAANGACTTATATNNATATTTATANTANAATAGNCGCAGGCCCTATATATAGTTATANGAGNATATAAAGCAACTTTAGAGNATCTNCTNTAGAGTAANCTTAGNATCCCCCCCCTNNATTTATATCTTAATAAANAAGTTATAAAATACTATTAATNCCTCTANTAATAAAGNAAGATTAACNTTATATAAGGCNNATNTATAGTANTAATATANTAAATATATANTAAGAAGTANAAGAAANTATAGNNNAAANTAATTAAAGANCTANAANGNTAAGNANTAAAATAGCTCTAANTANAATATANAGTNAAANGTAGACNTAAGAAGAGATATATAGCTATATAGAAAGCNNAGTANAAGGAANTTNACCTTATATTAANAGANAGGCAATAAATTAATAGAANNGAAGCAGCTNAATTATACNTATTATTTAGTAAGAAGGCNATATNACTCTATAGCNGCCTTATAAAGTTNNAGAGCTTAATANTAGTTTAACTNTATATAGNATGCCTANGCCTCTNAGACTTCNTATTTAGGCGCTAAGTNCCTAATATCCTNTCCCCTNTATATAAGTNNAGCAGAGGCACTAAGATANTAAGCTATATATTTATAGANTNCTANCTCTNNNATAATAATTAGCTATTCTTATANAANNTNNNANATANNTAATATAANCTTAATAACTAACTNTTAGACNTAAAAAAAAGCNTANATATTAATATANTAGTTCCTNTANATATAAGCTATNCNCTAGTTTAAGCTTGCGCTATAATTANANAAGNAATACTAATANNAAGAGGAAANNAACTAAANAAATAAAAGAGAAGGCTAGCNAGATAGNATANAGCTAANANCCNTAGNNAATATANNAGAGCNACTNNANAGCNAAGGCNAAACCACTAAACCTCTATTAAGTNCTTTAGNAGCCCNTATAAGNANATACTAATATACCTGANAAAAAGCCTATAAAGNGGCAAAAAACCGGCCTATNTATAGGAAAATAAANAGNAANTANAGAGTAATNNANTAANAAGNAANGAAAGAAANAGCAAAGAAAATAAANTAGTANANAAAGNAGAAANTACTAACCNTNTTATATATACTATTATATATATNNTATAGCNNCGCTATNTNNNCTATACTAACTTNTTATTATNNNGNGACTTACCTNATAACTNCNGCNACTAATATANGGCNNGNNNAGGGTCTGCCTTATCTTNCTTCTNNTNCTTNTCCTCCTTNTNTTTTCTNCTNCTTAATATTATTCTTAATATGCGGTTTTNNNTANTACTTAAAGNNAANGTCTTTCTTATTTANTATACTACNATATAATTANACCTTATATANGGCTAGAATAGTCCTATTATATAGGTAAAGCTCCNNTAAAAGTNACTCCNCTAATTCNANTAAATACTTTATANTATTAGTAAGATATAAAATACTACTAATAAGTAAGTTATTATTAGAAGANAGCGCCTATNNACTTAGTNNAAAGCCAGANTAGGCTTAATTTACTATCTTAGCNGCACTTAANGCGCAGGNTNCTNNATCNCCTAGCTCNTATATCTTCTCTATNTNCTATAAGANTNAGNANAGACTAAGGNAAAAGAAGACTATACTTATAGAGGCCCTNCTAACTANAGCCTCTATAAATACCTCTCTANNAAGTNANGCTGCTAGGGGGAGTATAANNTANTTNCNTTTCTAATTAGANTAGCAGGNAATANANACCCTAGCCNCTAAGTCTAGAGCAAATAGTNANNAATATNNAAANACTNTAGANNNAAGAGNTTACTTACTTACTTACTTNTANNANATAGTANCTATACCTTATATTCTTATTCTTATAATATANNGCTANTATAGTAATACNNNNACTAGACNTNCTNNAATAGCAGATTAGNNNGCTAANNANCNACTACTATCTNCTCNTTCTCTTTCTNCNTATTTANTATTNCNACTANCTCCTNTTTCTCTCTANGCCTAATAAATAAACNTATTANTAATTNNATTANAAANNNATTAAAGCCAGATAGAGCTATAGAAAAAAAAGAGATACTTATATTNTTATNTGCTACTAAATTAGGCNGCCNCTTAGGGTTTNTNAGCCCCTATACTCTTAATTNCCTNNANGGCATTAGTATANTATANCNGCACTAAANATAGAANAAATATATATANNNGCGCTATTATTATTATTATTATTATTATTATTATTATTATTATTATTATTATTATTATTATTATTATTATTATTATCTCTATATAATGCATATTATTAGTATATTAGAGCTATAGTAGAGAGGCAGTTAACTTAACTTTATAGTGGTTATAAAAAACACTAACTCTGGAACTAGTACTATAGGGTAAGTTAATAATAGATTGTTTAATAAGTGTTTAATAATACTAAGTAGAAAGAAATAAACTAAGTATATATTTTAGTAGATTTATAACTAAATTAATAAGGTAAATAGTTTTTAGAATTATAGTTATCTTAATACTTTAGGTTTATACTAACTCTAGAGTAAATGCTATAGAGTAAGTTAATAATAGACTGGTTAATAAGTAAATAGTAATGCTATATAGAAAGAAATAAACTAAGTATATATTTTAGAGGATTTATAACTGAATTAATAATATATATAGATTTTAGAATTATAGTTATCTTAAAACCTTCTTATTATACTAACTTTAGAACTAGTACTATAGAGTAAGTTAATAATAGGTTATTTAATAAGTGAATAATAATACTAGATAAAAAGAAATAGACTATATATATATTTTAGAGGATTTATAACTATATTAATAAGATATATAGATTTTAGAATTATAGTTAGGGTTAGGTATAGGCCTATTATTATTATTCGGTTATAATCACTTGCATTATAATATCTAAGTGCTATAATTAGGTGCATCCTCTTATTATTAGCTAATTAAAACTATGCGCTAAAATCTTTATAACTATTACTGTCCTAGCTCTATAATAGCCTTTATAAGCCACACTAGCTATTATAGGCCTAGTATAATCTTCTATCTATTATAGGCCTAGTACTATAATATGTCACATATACTAATTAGATTATAGATATCTCTATTAGCCCTGCTAAAAACAACTGCTATAAATTATAGCCTCTATTACTTTTATTAACCTATTATTATTATTTAGTTATAATCACTTGCATTATAACATCTAAGTGCTATAATTAGGTGCATCCTCTTATTATTAGCTAATTAAAACTACGCGCTAAAATCTTTATAACTATTACTGTCCTAGCTCTATAATAGCCTTTATAAGCCATACCGGCTATTATAGGCCTAGTATAATCTTCTATTTATTATAGGCTTAGCACTATAATATATTATATATACTAATTAGATTATAGATATCTCTATTAGCCCTGCTAAAAACAACCGCCTTAAATTATAGCTTTTATTATTTTTATTAACCTTGCTATTACTCTCTTAAATTTATAAGAGATATTATATCTAGCTTACTATTATTAATTAACTGTTTTTTATCCTTTATTTATCTCCTTATTTATTATAGTTAGTATATTATATAAACCTTACCTTATCTATTTTATCTAACTTATACTTTATAGAGGGAATAAACTATATACTAACCTTAGATTAGCCGCAATAGAATTTATTTAAAGAGATTATCTTAAGGGAAGGCTAGGATTATATCAGATCTAATAGTTNAANAAGNTTAGAGGTTAATTAGATANATAGAAAGNCAGGGGAAAATAGATATAGTAAATANGCTGCTAATATATTAAATAATCCTNTATCTTTAATACTTAAGAGTNATAATCTTCNTAGTCTAACTGGACCTAGCAGACTCTTTAAGTACTTAACCNNTATAGGTCTATAGAAAACGCNAAAAATAATAAANNAAAAGNGGGCNTTTCTAATACCTAATATAATACTTTAACTATTATAANAGTTGCTTTATAATAGCCTTTATAAGCTATACTATCTATTANAGGCCTAGNACTATAATATACTGCATATACTAATTAGATTATAAATATCTCTATTAGCCCTACTATAACTAGTATCCTATACTTTAACTATTATAAGTCTAGCTTTATAATAGCCTTTATAAGCTATACTAGCTATTATAGGCCTAGTATAATCTTCTAACTATTATAGGCTTAGTACTATAATATACTGTATATACTAATTAGATTCTAGGCATCTCTATTAGCCCTGCTATAACTAGTGACCTATACCTTAATTATTAAAAGACTAGCTTTATAATACTTATAAAACCTTACTAACTATTATAAGCCTAGTATTTTATAGAGGGAATAAACTATATACTAACTATAAATTAGATATAATAGAATTTATTTAAATAGATTATTTTTTAAAAAGAGTAGTATTATATAGGATTAAATAGTTTAAGAATATTAGAGGTTAATTATATAGATAGAAAGGCAGGGAAAAATAAATATAGTAAATAGGCAGCTAATAAATTAAATAATTATTATAACTTAGGTCATAGACTAGTCTAATATATTATATAAAGTTCCTACCTTAGGAACTTTAACCTTATATATCCTATAATACTTATTAATTATTAGTAAGTTACTAATAAAAGAAAGTTATAATAGCTTTAGAGTTATAATAACTTCTAAGTTATAATTACTTTAGATTATAATTACTAATAGGATAAGTAACTTATATATTAGGTAATATTAGTATATAAAGTATAGTTACTAGCAGTATTAAACTNNAAGNAATTATANATATATCNTAAAACTATATAATAAGAATAGCNCCTATTATACTAGCTAATAATAATTCCAGGCTTTAATAAAACTCTATAAATAACCTATTTNCTCTTTANATTATAGTTCTTATCTTAATAAACCTAAATAGCTTTAGAAAANAATATATAGCCTCTTTATNNNNTAAANANATATAGGCAGATATTCTTAAGTACTCTTAGCCTTAATTAGGCTATTAATTTAATTATATANAAGCTNTTTANTAACTNAAACTANTATAATACTAGNNAGNTANTAATTTAAAAAGAACTTAAGTAAGATATTANATAGCTTNTAATAANTTATATAATAAAGCAGATTAAGCCTAAAGTCTTAANCTTTTATTATANANTATACTCTNTAGTAATATAATAATAGTAATTATTACTATAAAATATAATATTANTATACCTCTATTATTTATATTAATATTAAGCTATATTAATACTATAATAAAATAAGTAACTTATTAAAGCTTTGCCTGTAATTAAGAAAGCTATAATTTATTAAATATTATAATTATAGTAGTTATATATATATTTATAGTATAAAAGTAAAGAGAAGAGAAGTAGTATTATTTTTATAGTTAGAGAGCAATAATTAGTAAGTAAAAGTAGATTTAGCATCCTAAACTAACTTAATAAACTCTTTTATAAAATATTAATATATTCTTATGCCTATCTTATTAATTTAAGCTATAGTAATAGTTTACTATAATAATTAGGAGAATAGTAAAGTATTTAAAAGAGCTAAGAATTAGAGTAACTTTTTATTAAAATAAGTTAAGAGTTTAACTTAAAATAGGCTATATATTTAGTAAAGCTAATTATTAGTGTAATAATTATTAGAATAGGCTAACTATCTGCAGATAGCTAAGATAATTATATAGTTTATTAAAGCTAATTAGCTATATCTTTATACTTACTTTTTAAAGAAAGAAGAGGTCTTTAAAATTTATAAGTATTAGCTAAATTATAAGGAAGTTACTAAGGAACTTAGGCTATATAATAATCTTAATTAATTAAATATTCTCTCCTATAGTATCTAAAGACCTTTTAGTAATATACTATTATAGATATAAATAGATAACTTTAATTAGAATAATAATAACTACTCTGCCTTATAGTATATATAATATATATAGAATAATATAAAATAAAGACTACTTAAGTATATTTAGCTTAAGATAAGAGGCTTAAGAATTAGAATATGCCTTATTAAAATAGTTAAGGTTAAGCTAGCTTAAGTAAATAATAAATATAAGAGTAAGAGTTATATTAAATACTAACTAGTCTTATAACCTAAAATAAATAAATAAATAGCAACTTTTAATATATTAGAGGATATTTTAAATCTCTTAACTTTTCTCTTATCTCTTTCCCTTATTAGTTCTATCTTTACCTCGCCTCTCTTTATATAGCAGCTATTTTTCTCTATAATATCTTTCTCTATAATTATTTTTAATATATACTATTACTTCCTATTATTATATCTTTAAAGCTAGCTTATTTATATATTAGCTCTTAATAAGTCCTAAATATAATCTATTATAAAGAGAAAATAATATATTAAAACTATTATCTTTTAAGTCTTAGTATAACTTATTCTTTTATTAATATTAAGTCTTATTATAATAATATTCTTTTACTTATCTTTTTATACTATAAGTAGCGCCTTCTTTCTTTTTCTTTATTATTATTAAAGGCTAGAGATTATATTACTAATATAACTATCTTAAATAAGTTTAAGCTCTTTTTTAAGCTTTTTCTTAAGTTATAGCGCAAGATATAGAGGCTTAGTAACTCTACTATCTTAATTATTACAAATAATTATAATAATATACTTAATAATCTTTTTACTAATTATTAGACCTTATTATACTCTATTTATAAGAAGGCAAATAAGATTTAGAAATTAATATTCTTAATATATTTAAGCTACTTTAAAAATATATCTTTATTTATTAATTCTATCTATAATACCTTACTAATTATAAGTAATAAACCTAATATTAATAGCTTATACTCTTTATAAACTCTTAAGATTACTCTAAGCTATCTACTTATTTATTAGATCCTATACTTTTAGAACTCTTCTTACTTATTTAATAACTTTTCTAACTACTTATAATATCTTACTAATTAATAAGGCTACTCTTTTATTAAATTTATTATTAGAAGCTTACTCTATTTATTTAAATATACTATAATATTTAAGCAATCTAGCGGCAGCTTACTTATTTTATAATTTAATATTATTAATAATATATCTAATTACTCTTCTTATAGCTTATACTCTTCCTTAAAAAAAAACTATTTCTAACTATATATTAGATAATAATAGACTTAACCTAAAGCTTATTATTTTATATATTACCTTAAATTATAAAGAGTAGTAAGTAGAATTTTAATACTATATAATAATAATATATCTTAAGTTTATACTCTTATTATATACTAATATTTATTATAACTTAATTATATATATATATCTTAATAGTTCTTATCTAGCTTTAGTAATTAAGATCTTTATTATTAAGCTAAGTAATGCTATTTAAGCTAAGTTATATTACTAATAGTAACTTATATTTATAGATATAATAGACTAGCCTAATAAGAATACTAAGGCTAACTAAGCCACTCGCCGCCTATAGGAGGCTGTCTCTAGCAGACTCTATAACCTTAGTTATATATAAGACTATAATTAGCCCTATCTTAAAGACTTAATTTAATTATTCTATAAGATAGATAGATAATAAGGCCTTTTATTTATAATTCTATAATATAATTTATTTAAACTAAGTTATACTTATAATACTTTAGCCTATTTATAAATATAAACCTTATTAACTAGCTTATATATTTCCTATTCTTATAGGCCTAGTATATTAGTCTTATAACTATTAATTCTTCTTATTAAAGAGGGTTTAATTAGTTAAATATAATTATAATATATAGCTTATGCCTGTTATAATAGTTACTGCAACTTCTATATTTATAGCCTTATTATAATAGCTTAGTATTATACTTTTCTTACTAGCTCTTATAACTTATAGCTATTATTACTAATAATAGAGCGGGGTTAATATTATTATAAGAGGCTTTCTTATAAGAGGTATTACTAACTCTCTTTTTTATATTTTTATTAATTAAGTTAATATTATAAGTTTCTTAAAAGCTAATTAAGTTATATATAACTAGGCTTATAATCTATCGCAACTTAGCCTTAAGTTTACTATTTCTATAGTATAAGATCTGTATACCTTTAAAACCTCTAATTATAATTATTATAGTAATAATCTAGTCTTTCTAATATATCCAGTCTCTTATAACTCTTAAACAGGCATTAGTTAGTAACTTAAGCTTTAAGTTATAAAGATAATATAACTTATATAGGTTTATATTATTTCTCTTTTATTATATCTTCTATTATAATATCCCTGTCAGCCTCCCTAAGTAAAAGGCTTATTCTAAGACTCTATTATATAGAATGTCTCTAATTATAATATGACTTATTAAAATGTGGCCTATATATCTGAGAGTTAGGGGGTATAACTTATTAAAATTAGGAGAGTATAACTTAATAAACTTAATTAGCTCTATAGTTTATAAAAGTAGATCACTTTAAACCTAGAATTTTAAAAAGTATAGCATTATATAGCTTAGAGTTAGAGCTATTTAATATATATATTTTTATATTTCTAGCTATAATATATCCTAAGTTATTAAAGATATAAGAAGTTAGAATTATAAATTTTAAAGAGTCTAATATAATAAATATTCTTTTTTAAAATATAAGGAAATAAATATATAAAAAATATAATAGTATACTAAAGTAGAAATACTATATAGAAAATATTTTAGTATATTTTTCGCTATTCTAAGTTTAAAGTTATCTAAGATATAAGAAGTTAGACTTAAATTATTTAATTTAAACTAGTAATAAAATATGCTTATTAAATAAAAGGAAATATATTTAATAAATAGAAATATAGCAGTATTTAGGCATTGCTATTAATATCTACCTAAATACTAATAGAATCTTTAAAGTTAATTGCATAGTTAATATAATTAATATAATAATTAATAGAATACTCTCTAGATTTAATTATATCTAATATCTACTGACTCTATAAGAATAGAATATAATTAATAAGATAAATATAATATATAAGGCTAATATAATTAAAGATAGTATTAAAACACTTACCTTACTAATTAAAAGAGTCTTAATATATAACTAGACACTTAAAGCTAATAATAAATTTATTAATAAACTCAGTGCTTGCAATATCTTGCAATAACTATTTATTATAAATATTAAAGCTTAGTTATTAACTAATATTTATAGAGTATTACTAGAAAATATTAAGAATAAGATTTATATATTTTATAATATGCATTTTAAGTTATAATATACTAAGTTTTATAACCTTCTAATAGAGGACCTGCACTAAGTAGAATATAAAAAGAATATAAAGATTAAGAAGCTAAACCTTATATTACTTAAGGCTATTAAATAATTATATACTGACCTATAAGTAATTACTATAATAATAGTAATTATA
Source organism: Stylonectria norvegica (assembly GCA_014621405.1). Taxonomy (NCBI): domain Eukaryota; kingdom Fungi; phylum Ascomycota; class Sordariomycetes; order Hypocreales; family Nectriaceae; genus Stylonectria; species Stylonectria norvegica. Next base: position 32,457 of record JAANBC010000313.1, read on the forward strand.
GATAAAACTAGAGCTAATATAATATATAAAATAATTTACTGCCTTAAAGTGCAATTTAATAATATTAATACTAAGTTAGCCTTAACTAATAGGATTAATAAAATTAAGATTAATAGAGCTAATATAGAGAGACACTAGTTAGAAAAGTATATTATAGATATAAAGAAACTACTTAATAAGCCTAGCTTAGTTAATATTAATACTAAAATCAACTAGGCACTTAAAAAGATAGTAGAAAAGAATAGAACTATACTTATAGACTTTACTATTCTTAGTAAATAAGCAGTAAATATTATACTTACTACTATTAATAATAAGATATAATAGAGTAAGATAGAGATAGCCGCATAGGATTTTATTTAATAAGATAAATAAGTAGCCAGGCAAATACTATTCTAGCTATTTATATCTGAGATTATAGACAAAAGGCATATTAACTTGCTAAAAAACTAGGTGCAGTAGCACAAGTGGGAGTAAGAGTAGATAAATATAACAATAAGTAATAGATTGACTTTATAGGGTTAATATAGGAACTGGTCTAGGCTAGAATAGGACCTTAGGAAGTGGGAGTTATATAGCTGGTTATATATTGCAGTGCTATTGGGATTTTTATTATAATTATCTACCGGCATATAGAATTAGAGTCATTCAGGACAAATAAAGTTTTAGGAGCCAGCAGTTAATAGGGGGCGTTAGTATATATACCCTACCTAACGCAACTGCACATAACTAGATATAACTAGCTTACCTAGCTCTTATTAGGTAGACTAACTCTACCACCTTAGCTAGATTAGGCGGATATGCCTAGTTAGGAAGAGAATAACTTCTACACTATATATGACTTGTATGATTAAAGTGATAGCCTATATCAAGTTACCTTTTAGCTCTTAAAAGCCTCTTATACTACTAATAGTACTAATACTACTAAGTTAACTTATAAGCTCCCGCCCGCTTAATCTCTTAGAGCTAAGCTGATACGGAATGTATTAAGAACACCTGCAATGCCTTAGCAGATCCTTAGAAGATCTCTCTGGGATCCACTNAGATATTTNNANNTAAACCCTAGATTTNNTAGAGNACNTATAGCANANCNTATAGNGATCTCTANNGANATANTAANNGATTTTANGAGATTCNCNTNNAGATTTAAATAANGNATTTCTTAGGAAAACTTAGAGAACTCTTAAATAACTAGCTTTTNTTTTTCTTAAAAAGAGGNATNTTTATTATATTTATTATTATTAGTTATTATATATATATNCNTTATATANTAATTAGCNTATNNCTNTAAGTAGACTAATCTAATAGTAATTATCTTATATATAGAGAAATCCCTAGCCTTCTTTATTATATAATATATAGCTATTAATATAGTAGTAATTTTATATAAACTGCTATATTTCTTATAATATACTATATTAATAATAGTTATATTAAAGTAACTTAAATATAGTATTTCTTTTTAAGTAGCTTATTATAGAGGATTTATATATTCTTTATATAATTACTATAGTTAATAGTTTCTATTATAGGAGCTAGAGCTGCTCTTAGTATATAAAAGTATTATAAGTATTTATATATAATAGGGATTCTATCTATAGGCCTAGAGAGGCTATAGCAAAATACTTACCTAACCCTATTATTCTATAAACTCCTCTTCTTAGGTTTGCTATAGTTGCGGGATTTATATCTAGCAAGTTTTAGTCTTTATATAATACAAGACCTGTCTTTTCTCTCTTACTTAAGTAGCCTATTAGGAAAACCTTATTATATTATATAATAGTTTATAATTTATTCTCTTATTATAGCTATAGTAGGGAACCTCTAGTTACTATTTCGCATTACTTATAGTTATATATAATATATAATATTTCTAGAGATATCTTAGTCTTAAAGTAACTATAAATATATATCTAAAAATATTATATTACTTCTAAAGGCTGCGAATAGTAAGGCTATCTTAGTAGTATATAGGGCTAAGATAGGGCTATTTAGTCAGCCTATTAAGTCTAGTATATTACTAATTTATATATCTTAGGTATTTATTATAATTACTAATATTAGCCTTATTATTTAGCTAATTTATAGCTTATTCTTACCTATATTCTAGTCTTATTATAAGAGTATATTAAGGCACTCTGCCTATATATTAGGTTAGAAATAAAGATTATATAAGAATAATAAAAGTATCTTTACTTATTATATCTGCTATTTAAAGATTAAATATAATTATATAAAGTATTTAAGGTTTTTATAATTTATTAGTATTATAAATGCTTTTAGAATCTTCTATAACTTAAAGTATTATACTTTTAAATAAAAAATAATAGTAATAAGTTTCTTATTATATATTATATAGTTCTGCTTTATATTTATTAAATATATAAAGTAATATACTATTAAATATAAAATATTCTTTTTTTTTTACTTAAAAAAGGCAACTACCTAATATCTTCCTAAAGTAATCTGCTTTTAATATTATTTTCTTCTTAAAGTCTTATTATATTAATACTAGCTATAATATAAAAATATCTTTAAGTTCTTTAAATACTATATCTTTCTTAATGCCTTAGGTAAATAGTGTCTTTTTTTTATATAAGTTAGATTAGTAAATTAGCTATCTTAAAAAAAGTTTAAAATAAACTTATAATAAAAGTTTATAAATTCTAAAAAGCTATAGATCTTTTTTATCTTTATTAAGGCCTCTTATTCTTAAATTACTATAATCTTTTTAAGGTCAGGTTTTATAAAAACACCTGCCTTTATAATATAACTAAAGTATTTAATTATTTTTATTATAAATATATATTCTTTTATATTAATATTTAGGCCTATTATTTAAAGATACTTAAGAATTAGTTTAATCTTTTTTATATAATTATTCTTATTACTATTAAAATAGATTAAGATATTATTTAAATAGGCTATTATAAAGTCTCTAAGTATATTCTTAAGGGCTTTATTTATATATTATTAAAATATTACTAGTGCTTTTATTAAGCTAAAAAAAGTAAACTAGCTACTTAAATAGGCTAAATCTTATTTAAAAGGCTATAAGATACTTATTACTCTCTAATATCTATATATAATAAAATATAAACTATATATCTAGTTTTATAAACTATAATACTTTAAATAATAAGCAGAGTATCTTTTTAATTAGTAAAAGAGAGTAGTAGTTTTATACTATTACTTTATTAAATATATAATAGTTTATATAAAAATACTAATTACCTTTAGCCTTCTTTATTAATAGTATAGAGGCCGCTGCTAATAAGGTATTAATATAAATCTATCTCTTATTTATTAAGTTAGTAATTTATTTTTAAAACTCTAGTAAGTAGTCTCTTAATATATTATAAAGTGGCTCTTATAAGAGTTTTAGGTCTTTACTATTTGCTTTCTTTCTTAGCTAAATATAGTAGTTAAGTTATCTTTAATATAGTACTAATATAAAAGCCTTATTCTTATTAAATAGATATGCTATATTTTAGATTTCTATTAGAAGCTGCTTATCTAATTCTTATTATTATTTCTCTAAAGTTAGGGTGTTTTTAGCTTATATTTAATATATTATTATATTAAGTATTATTATAATCTCTTAGATATTAGTTATAATAAATAATATATTACTCTTTTTTTAGTTTATCTTTCTTAAAGTAAGTCTTATAAATATAGATTTTATAACTTATATTACTATAGTATTAAAAGTATAGCTAGATACCTTCTTAATAATAAGGCTCTTAGCTTTATTAATAACTAATTCCTGCTATACTATATTAAATAAGACCTATTTATAGCCTAACTATAGTATACTAAAGATTATATTCTATTTTAGCTTAAGAATTATATATAATAAGACCTATAAGTATTATCTATTAATATCCACCTCTACCCTAATTAGCTATAAGATCTTATTATAGTAATATAGGCCTATTATTATATATAACCTTCTAAAGATAGGTAATTAAATCTGTTTTAATTTAAGGTATTATATAGCTTTCTTACTAATTATATTATAATAGTTATAATTATTATTAATTAGAATATTAAGAAAACTTATATTATTAAAGAGAATTAGAATTAAAAATAATAGTCTATTTATTTAGTTATATATCTCTTATAAGTCTCTTTTAATATATTTCTTAATCCTTCTATATATATTTTATAAGTATTTATTCTATTCTTATATAGGACTTAGTACTAAAGCTAGGCTTTTCTCTTTTTATTACTATTACTTAACTTATTAAAAAGCTAGTCTTTTACTTATATAATTTAAATAGAAGTTAGGGGTTTAACTAGGGCTAAGTTATAGTTTTAAATATTATAATTTATAGAGCTATAGTAGAGGTATATATTAATTATATATCTCTTATTTTAGACCTTTATTATAATCTAATTAGCCTGCTTCTTAGCTTATTTATCTTAGGTTTAGGCGCTTAAGGTTATTAGAGCGGGCTTTAGCTCTTTTTAGCTATATATACTACCTATTTATTCTATACTTACTATATTTATTCTTATTATTACTAAGTTATTATTATTATCTCAGGACTATTATAATATATATATCTTATAAATATAATATTTCTTCTTTATATTATATAACTTAATATTA
>JAANBC010000314.1:0-37007 GCA_014621405.1 Stylonectria norvegica
ATAAGGGCGACGGCGCCGGCCGCGGCGAGCATCAGCCCATCCTCCCAGGTGAAGCCGCCCGACTCCTTCTCGCGAGCCTTGCGGAGGGCGCGGTGGTCGACGGGCGCGGGTTGTGAGCGTGAGGTGCGGCGGGGGTTGGAGGGGCGGTCGGTGTTGCGGCTGGGGGGTGGTTGGGCTGTTGATCTGGCCATTGGGTGAGGATGTTGGAGGTTTTGTAGATGGATCGTTGCTTCTTATTTGTTATTGTTGTGGTTTATTGTTGTCGTGGTGTTGTGTTGTTTGTGAATGGAGTCGTGGAGTTGTGGAGTTGAGTGGTAAATCGGGAAAGTGTCGAATTCGACGTAGCCATAAAATGGGTGTTACAATAACCAGTTTACCCCGATCTGTCGATTCGTTCAAGGGCGGGATATCCAAACAGTGTGGCTGGAGATCAAGAGATAAAGATCTCTATCTTCAAGATGATGGCGGCGACGTCGTTATAATAAGCTCGTCACTGGGCCGCCCTCTTTGGGCCATTCAACCCCTCTCCCCTGGGGAACAGGCTCTGAGTCCCCGAAAATACAGGATCAAGGGATCCAGGGCTCAAGCCACGGATCGGCTCTCCATCGCGATTGGCGTGGGGGCCATCAATAAGCTAAAATCTAAGGTAGAAACGGGAGGGGGATTGTGCTCAACGTGGTGCGACGCCAATCGAGAAGCTGTGATGTCATCGTTGACGTCGATTTGTCGCAAAGCGTCATCGTGTGTTGGAGCTCTCGGCTAGTCACAGGCGATGATAGGCACAAAATACAGCACTCTCAACTCTGTGCTGTACAGTTCTATTGTGCGCGTGTGATTCGAATGCAGTGGCATAGTACTAGTAGATGACTTGAATGTCTCGATCGTGTAGTCAGGGGATTAAATACTAAAGCACTTGCTGTCTTCCAGCTCTATCGCGACTAGTTAAACAATTACGCTACGTACTAGGAAACCCCGTCTCCCTCTAGATGTCTGGTCTATTAGCTCAAATACTCGCTCTTCTAGGCGCCATGGTCCGGTGCAGTGCCTGTTTAGCTTCCGCCTCCTCCACCAGGGGCAGGACGCCTTGATCACGCATCTTCTGCAGGAACTCCTTAGCGTACTTGTGACCTAGCTGATAGAGCTCGTCAAACTTGTGGAAATCAAGGGTCCCGTAGTCGTCGATTGGGGGCCGCATGTAGATGCATCCCGCCATTGTCTTGGCTCGCTCCAGGGCGTCCACGCTTGACACGTAGGCCAACCGCGCCTGGATTTCAGCCAGTGTCGGCGGGTTCGGATGGGATGAGAATGGATTCCAACGGTTGGCAAAGGCCCATGCCCCAGAGAGCGAATCACCGTACGTCTGTGGTGTGTCGTCGTCCAGTGATCCAACATCGACCGCGAAGATGATATCGACTCCCAAACCCTTCATGTGCGATACCGTCAAATTGTCAACGTAGCCGCCGTCGAGCAGCATGCTGCCTTCGTCACAGAGCGGAGGAAGCAGCCCGGCTAGCGACATGGACGCTCGGATATATCTCCATGCATATCCGCTTGTGTGGAACTCGACCCGACTCTTACTGATGTTGGTTGTGTTGCAGTAATATTCAAGCCAGAAGTCTTCGATCTGTGTGTTGCCAAACGTCTTGAAGATACCCCGGTTGAATTCGTGACCCGTCGTGTAGGATGCAGAAGGATACGTCAGATCGAGTGCGAAGCGCCACAAGCTAGCCATCCGCCCTGCGAACTTCTTTGCAAGTCCGAACATGGGCACCACATCTGCATGCCGAGCATACAGCGCTCCAACAAAGGCACCAATCGAAGTGCCACCTATAAGGTCGATAGGAATACCGGCTTCTTCCATTGCCCTGATGATGCCGATCTGCGTCAACCCTCGCGCTCCTCCTCCTCCTAGGACGAGTCCGACCGACTTTCCACAGAGCCGGCGTGCTAGACGATGGAAATCTCCCTTAAAGGGCGTGTCAGGCGAGTAGTATGGCGTGTGATGCACCTTTCTTGAAGTGTACTTCTGAAACTCGGCTTGGAGCACCTGAACACGTTCCTTGAGAGCCTGGCCTAGCTTCTTGCCACGGGGGTGCACCGGCATCTCATGTGCCCTAAGAGGCATCTGAATGTGGTAGTGACCACCGTTGATCCACATGCGATTCTGCAGCCATGATCTGGTCAGGCCGGGCCTGGAGAATCGTTCCGCGTGCAATAGGACGAGTGCCTTCCTGGCCGTGGACTTCATGCCAAGCATGAACCGCTCATACTCCCCAATCGCCGGAGACCCCTCAGCGAGGCCGACCAAGAGGATGCTGTCAGCTTGCGCAACGCAGGTCTGCGTCCATGGCGAGTTGACGTTGGTATCTGGTGGTGATCAGGGTGTTAGCACAAGTCCACCTCGTTGATGCAAAGTATGATTGGTGATGATAGGGAGTTCAGGAAAAAATTAGAGTTAAGAAACCAGCATCGGCTTTGCCTATGGTCTGAGTTTGCTCATCATAACAGGGTATTGGTGAAACAAAGGACGCAAACTGCTTACCTGCAACATAGACCACAAGTCCGTACTTCTCCTCCAGGTCTGCAAGATACTGGGAGAGCCTCAGCTTCCCCATCTTGTTGAAAGCGTGTTTTCCCAAGTGATTGAGAATCGCCGACTGATTGAGCGAAGTTGCCCCGTTTGCAGGCCCAACTTGTGAGAGCGCATTCAGAAGGCGATTTCCAAACTCAACAACGGGCACACCCGCAGTCACTGGAAGAACGGCAACGGTCCGCAGGTTCATCGTTGACTTTCGCTTGCTGCTGGCTGGGCCCAAGCCTGCCTCGACTCCAGGATACTTGGACGAGTCATCGACGACGGCCCTCATCCGAGACGCAATGATCTTGGAGATCTTGATGGTAATGTTGGGATGCTCCTGCGCTAGACTGTTGAAGAGCGTGCGAGGAAACTTGACCAGTTCGGTGTCTCGTATCGCATGCAACGTCCCTGGGCGGGGAGTTTCGGTGAGCACCTCAAGTTCTCCTACGCTATCGCCTTGACCAAACTCAGCTCGTGCAGTCATGCCGCCATCCTTTCGGTCTTGCACGAGACGAAGACGACCATTGAGAACAATGTAAATGGCCTCGCTTTCGTCGCCTTCGTGAAAGATGACTTGTCCAGCATTGACTTGAACCCATTCCAGAGCAAAGTCAATATGAAGGATAAGCCGTGGCAGAATGTTCGTCAATCGCTTAGCCATGGTGAGTAGGACAATAGGATAACGATCCACAATCCTTTCCAGTGAAGCCCTGGGCAAGAATCCAACATAAACATCCGTCTTTGCAACAACATCGATGAATGACCTGTAAGACGACACGCTGCCAATGTATCCAGCGAGACCACCCGGTTTCACAAGGGCAACGCTCCGACGGTGGGTCTCGCCCTGCTTCTGTGATGCAACATGATCGCGCGCCGCCTCTGTTCGCGCGAGGTTGGGAAATGAGCCCAAGGTAGAAGCATCTGGAGACGGTGCCTCCTGGAACGACCCAGGCCCAGTGGCATGTAAGATGTTGTGGACATCTGCCTGACTCGAGGTGCCGATGTCCAAAAAGCCATCGATCACATAATACAAGCCAGGATTCCTCTCGTATTGCTCGACCAGTACCGAGCCTTTGGGAAAGAAGACAATCTCAACCTCGTTCTTCATGTCTTGCGCTAAAGCTTGTGCGTTCGGAGGTGTGTGCATAGCCATGTTACTAGAGTTAAGCGACTCGGTGTCCCCGTCAACAGACCCGTCGTATGGACCCATGAAACCAAAGGCATTTGTATTTGTGTAAAATGCCTTGGAACGCCGTTGGTCATGGGCCCCTACGCGGGGAGATCCCTCCATTGATTCCGGCTCCCTAGACGCACTGCCGTTGGTGTCTAGCCCGAGGGACTTGAACATGCACTCCAGGATGGAGGCTCTGAAGAGATTATCTTCATCCACTGAATCTCGCGGATCCATAGAAAGACGAGTATGTCTCTGAGAGTCGAATGGATTGAAAGAACCCCGGTCAAGCGGAGTCTTATCCTGCTTTCTCATAGCAATGTCTGGCGTGTCTGAGCGTATCTCAATGGAAGATGATCGGCCTAATACTCCACGGGCCTGCTGGATGTTGGCGAGCAGGTCACCTGAACTTGGAGTCTGAGGGGACACCCGTTCAGCTGGTGGTGCAAAGGTACTAGTGGGTACCGAAGCCGGGGGCTGTTTGGACATTGATTGCAGCACCGCTTCTTTGCGAAGAGTTGTGCTAGAACGTCTTCGTCGTGTCGCGACAGCGTTATGCAACGCAATCCCTTTCGTCTCCTCGCCCTCTCCAATGCGTTCCCTCTCTTTGCTGAACTTCTCCTTCAACCGTGCTAGAGCATCCCCTCGTAAGATGTTGGGAAGTTGGCACATGGTGTACTTGATCATGCTCTTCTCGGTCTGCAATACCTCGCTAGTCAAGCCAAGGTAGTTGAACGCTTGGGAGAGAGTCACTCTTTGGAAGCGAGAGAGAATGACATGAACGATATGTGCAGTCGCCTTGGGATATATCTTGATGAGCCGTCGAAACGCACTTGCAGGAATAATGGCAATGGTTGTGTCCACAGTAGCACGTGCAACGATGTCTGGATGCGCAGAAGTAGACATTGCCCTGTTTCTCAGACTTGGGCGCTGTGAGGTGCGAGGCATAGCTGAACCATCGAGTGAGATTGGGGGAATCCTGGATGAACCGCCGGATCCATCGTTATCACCCATGTGAGGAGTCCCCGGCATCGAGACGGGAATATCAGATGGTGCAGTAACAGGGTTTCTGGGGAAGCTAGGATGTCTCCCACCAGTACTGCCCCCAGGGTGAATAGTGGCATCATCGTCGTCTTGTCGCAACTTCACATCCTCAGTGAAGAGTGACATGATGGAAAACAGAGACGACATGGGAGCTCCGTTTCGGACCTCTGTCAAAAGTTGATACCTCTGTTGTCCAGGAGCAACCTCGTCCTCATCTGAAGAGTCGAGATCGAGGTGGTGGAGATGAGCCGCTGCCGCCGCTGCTCGAGGATCACGACCAGACTTGACATAGATCTGAACGAGACCGTCGACAACGATACAAAATCCCTTTTCTTCTTCAAGATTGATCGTCTCACCAGCAATGAGCTTCCGGGTCTGCATGCTCCGGGTGAGCTCGTGGAAGACAGGACGCTCGAGATAGCCAAAGATCTTGATGGCGCTCAAGAACTCATCCAGGTAACTAGATAGTCCAGACTTGATGCCTTCCTCATGCGTATCAGGGAACAAGTCGATCTCAGGCTCCTTGCGCTGCGGCTCTGGTGGCAGGCGAGAGTACATGTTGAGGATGCGATACCTCACAACCCAACTGACAAGTGAGACGACACCGGCCATTATGAACATACTGGAGGTGGATCAGTATGGGACGTGCAAGATATAACGGGGTACCAAGGGGTAAAGCTGGTTTAAACCTACAGCGTGGTAGCATTCATGGTCACGGTCCAGCTCGTAGAGAACAACGTGAACAGAATAGTGGGAAAGCTGATGGTCGCTATCCGAATAATCCAGTACAGGATAGTCGAGGTTATATGGAGGAGCATCCAGATAAACCACCCAAAGAGTCCGAGCCAGCCGTACGACTCCTGGGCAGCTACCACATCGGGTGCGGTGCTCACGAGAAGGGCGACCGAACTGCTCGGGGAACTGAGGGCGTGGGCAACGCTCTCCGAGACGAGGCCTGCCATTTGAGCGGCACTTGACGAGTCAGATGCCATGGCTGGAGATGCTGCTGCACTTGGTAGTGTAGCATGTTGGAGAGAGCCCCGTGGGAGCGGGGGGGGGGGGGAGTTGGCGAGCTCAAGATGATGAGGTTTTAATGTTTATTAAGAAGGGAGAAAAACACTAGGCTGTCGCTCGCTTCTTTTCAAGGCAAGCTTGTGACGGGGAGCTACCAGGTCAGCTGCCGAAGTTTGACCGGTGACCCCACCATGGACCCGTACAGCATGGGATTCATGGAGGGGCAGTTCATCGGGGATCACTAAGAAATTCCATGATCCAAATCCAACTTGACGCTGCTAGCACAAACACCTTCTTCCAGTGCGATTCGACAAGGTAGCCTAACGTCGCTGACACCGACGACCTGCTCGCCTGAACATGTGCACTTGAACAACATCGCGACAACTTCCCCGATGCCCTTCGCGCAACTGGTACTCGGCAGCCCCGGCGCCGGGAAGAGCACCTACTGCGATGGCAGTGAGTCGCACGCCGAGCTCGCCACGCGCATGAACGTAACCTCACCTACTAACATCCGTTCCCAGTGCACCAGTTCCTGGGCGCCATCGGGCGTTCGTGCCAGGTTGTGAACCTCGATCCTGCAAACGACCACACCAACTACCCGGTCGCGCTCGACATACGCAGTCTGGTCAAGCTTGAGGATATCATGCGAGACGACAAGCTCGGTCCCAACGGCGGCATCCTGTATGCGCTGGAGGAGCTGGAGAACAACTTCGAGTGGCTAGAGGAAGGGCTGAAGGAGTTTGGGGAAGACTATCTGCTTTTCGACTGTCCGGGACAGGTCGAGCTCTACACCCACCACAACTCGTTGAGGAACATCTTCTACAAGCTCCAGAAGATTGGTTTCCGAGTCCGTCTACCATCCCTAGACTTTAAAGCAGTACCATGGCTGACAGTGACAAGTTGGTCTGTGTTCACCTCTCCGACTCCTTCTGCCTGACGCAGCCCTCCCTTTACGTCTCCAACGTCCTCCTCTCTCTCCGAGCCATGATCCAGATGGACATGCCGCACGTGAACGTGCTCTCCAAGATCGACAAGATATCTTCCTACGACGACCTTCCGTTCAACCTCGCATACTACACCGACGTCGACGACCTCACCTACCTCACACCCCACCTGGAAGCCGAGTCGCCAGCCATGCGCAGCAAGAAGTTCGGCGCACTCAACGAGGCCGTCGCAGGGATGATCGAGAGCTACGGCCTGGTTCGATACGAGGTGTTGTCTATTGAGAACAAAAAGAGCGTCATGTATCTTCTCCGAGTCATCGACCGTGCTGGCGGCTATGTCTTTGGCGGCGCCGAAGGTACCAACGACACGATCTGGACGGTAGCGATGCGTAATGAGTCATCCATGATGGAGGTTCAGGATGTCCAGGAGCGCTGGATCGACCAAAAAGATGAGTACGATCGGATTGAGCGCGAAGCCGACGAGGAAGAGGCCCGCATCCATCGGGAAAAGGAGGAGGAGGAGGAGCAGGAGCAGGTGGAGGAACTCAGACCCCAAGTGCCTACGGCCGTGCCAGCTCCGGAGTTTGATCCTGATTTCGGAGACATGACGGTGCCGAAAGATGGTGGAATCAAGGTAGTTAGAAAAACATGATACCCGTTCAATCATCCGTGTCGTCCATGTCTTCGTCGGCAGATTGATCTGAGTCGTCGAGGACCATGCGATCTTGGGTCTGGAGCGCCTCCGAGAGAGGGGTCTTGGTAGGTTCCATCTCCTCTCTCGCGGCTAGGATGAGTTTCTTCGCTTGCCGAATGGCTTCCTCCTCGGCCTTGCGAATGGTGCCGCTGACGCGAACGACACGGAAGATGCACGGCCTCCCGTCCTTCATCGGCACGCGATCCATGAACGTCAGAGTAGCCCACAGCATCTGGTAGTGAGCCCGTGAACAACGGAGAATAAATGTCGAAGTAGCGAGCGATAGATATTTGACTAGGACGCTGGGTATTAGCCACGCGTGCTCTCATGGACAGGTACGAAACATAGGGCACATACCTGATAAGTTGCCCCCCATAGCTCCAGATCCATAGTCACCGAATAAAGTCGCGACCTCGGCGTTGATGCCCTTGAGAAGAAGACGCGGCGTGAGTTTCTCGAGGGTTGGTTGGTGATGAACCACCAGGCCTGGCAGGTTGGAGCTGGCAGCTCGTGCTGGGTCCGGTCGATAGACGATGTTGACGAGGAGGTACCTCTCTTTGATGCGCACCATGATGCTGGTTTTATCGGTGTCGGGTGACTAGGTGTAAGGGTCTTGTAGACAGTAAGCTTAATATTGTTGCTTCAGGCGAAGTGAGGTTGTCGGTTGTCGGTTCCTTATGTCGTGAGTTTTGCGCTGTCCAAAACAAATCTTGAGACGCTGAGTTTGGCTCGGCGACCCCACACTCCACGCTCCCCGAGTCAGTGGGGCCGCGATGTGATAATCCCATATCATCCCTCCTCTTGACCTTCACATCAACGTCACTCCAGCAACTCAACTTCAAACTTTGCGAATTTATATTCATAACTCATAAAAAGACCAGTTTCTCCCCTTTCCGCGTTGTTGTCGACGTCCAGACATTGGTCTTGCGCGTTGGCCCGTTCAGTGAAGCCATGGACGGTCCATTGACAGCCGCAGTGCTCATCGTGTCCACCACGGCAGCCCAGGACCCCTCAACCGACGCTTCAGGCCAGATTCTTAAAGATGTGTTCAAAAGCGAGGGCGATGGGAAGTGGGATGTTGTTAGCACCGAGATTGTCTCCGATAATCCTGTGCATATACAAACCCAGATCAAAGCGTGGACCGACGGCGACAACAAGATTAACCTCATCGTAACCACCGGAGGAACGGGCTTTGCCGTCTCGGACATGACACCAGAGGTATTCTTAACGGCATGCTTTGCAGATACAACATGCTCATTGTTTCAATAGGCTGTTGCGAGCTTGCTGCACAAAGAAGCTCCTGGTTTAGTTCACGGCATGCTCGCAGCCTCACTCTCAGTGACACCATGTAAGTGGCTTCGTTGATGTGTCTATCTCCTCCTAACAGCCCAACTCAGTTGCCATGATGTCACGCCCAATTGCAGGTGTTCGGAATAAATCAATCATCGTCACACTACCCGGCTCGCCAAAAGGGGCCAGGGAGAACCTTCAAGCCATTATCAAGACTCTGCCACACGCTTGTCTGCAAGCCTCTGGGGCAAATTCAAGGGAGCTCCATTCTGGAGGCATAAAAAAAACTAGAGTCAGACGCTGGGATCGGAGAATCCAAACCTCAAATACCAGCTCGAGCTCGGGGCCATAGCCATCACCACCATGGGCACGATCACAGCCATGGTCCTGGCCACGGCCACGGTAATCTCGTGAGGCACACGAACCCCAACGCCAACCCGCTATCAAACGATCCTCAGCTTGGCCCCTCCCGACGACATCGAGAATCTCCCTACCCCATGCTCTCAGTCGAAGATGCCCTGTCACTTATTGACGAGCACACACCTGAGCCAGAAGTCATCACGACCAAGGTAGACGGCGATATCATCGACTCTGTGCTAGCCGAAGATGTAAGAGCAAAAGAAAACGTACCGGCCTTTAGAGCTAGCATCGTGGACGGCTATGCGGTCGTAGCTCCCGAAGATGGAAATTTGAACGGCGTCTTCCCCGTCACGGCAATTTCCCACGCTGCGCCCGGGGAGGTTGCGTCGCTGAAGGAGGGCGAACTTGCTAGAATCACCACAGGCGCGCCTCTACCCCCTGGGGCAACATCCGTCATTATGGTAGAAGATACAATCCTCAAAACTATGACAGAAAACGGCAAGGAAGAAAAGGAAGTTGAAATACAAGTTCAAGGTGTCAAAGAAGGGGAAAACGTTAGAGAAGTCGGCAGCGATATCCAGCAAGGCACCTTGATCCTAAGCAAGGGCGAGCGCATCTCCGGCGTCGGCGGCGAAATCGGTCTCCTCGCCGCCGTCGGTGTGTCCGAAGCAAAGGTATACCGACGGCCCGTCGTAGGCGTGCTGTCCACGGGCGATGAGATTGTCGAGTACAACCGTCCGGGAGGGCTCAAGCTGGGTGAAGTCCGGGACACGAACCGTATCACACTGATGTCGGCGGCCAAAGAATGGGGGTACGACGTGGTCGACCTGGGCATCTCCAAGGATAAACCAGCCTCTCTAGAAGAGACGCTTCGGGATGGTCTCAGAAGAGCTGACATCCTCATCACCAGCGGCGGAGTGTCAATGGGTGAGCTAGATCTACTCAAGCCTACCATCGAGCGGTCCCTCGGAGGCACCATCCACTTCGGCCGCGTGGCGATGAAGCCTGGGAAGCCGACGACCTTTGCAACTGTTCCCGTCAAGGACAACGCCGGACGACGCATTTCCAAGGTCATCTTCTCCTTGCCGGGCAACCCGGCATCTGCTCTCGTTACCTTCCATCTCTTCGTCCTCCCGTCTCTTCACAAACTGTCCGGCATCTCGCCCGTCGGCCTGCCTAAGATTCCAGCTATCTTGTCTCATGACTTTGCCCTAGATCCGAGACCTGAGTATCACCGTGCCGTGGTTACGGTGGGCAAGGATGGCCTCCTTTCCGCTTCGAGCACAGGTGGTCAACGCAGCTCCAGGGTCGGTAGTATGAAATCAGCGAACTGCTTAGTATGCCTACCCAGCGGCAAAGGAAAACTAGAAAAGGGAGCAAAGGTGGATGTTTTGGTGATGAACACCATCCAGGCTGCCTAAGCAGTTCTCGCCAGTGACGTATTTCCATAGACATGAACAAGCTGGTAAAATAAACACATATGTTGCTACTTACCTATGCTGGACCATTCTGATACCATGGCCATATGGGGAGATAATATGGCAGTGCATCTGTTGGTATCGCAATTTTAGTATATTTAGCTGATTTTACCTCCATCTGATGTACACTGCCGCCTTGCATGGGATACTGGTACAGCCATAAACACATCCTCCCAAGCCATTCTTCCAAACGCCTGACCAAATATTATTGGCGCAATGCATGCCTGCGCTCCATTCATGTTGAAGCAGGAGAAACCCGTATCCATTTCACCGCGAGATTGACGCCGCTCGTACATGTCTAGTTCACCTTGCCGAACGCGGGCGCCTTTTGGGCAATGAGCAGGCCGATGATGAGTCCAAATAGACCTAGCACGGAGCTGAAGATCTCAATGACCAGAATCTTGACGAACCTATCCCAGCTAGTCAGCCACGCGATACTTACAGGATACAACATATGGGAGTAGGGGCAAC
Organism: Stylonectria norvegica; assembly: GCA_014621405.1. Taxonomy (NCBI): domain Eukaryota; kingdom Fungi; phylum Ascomycota; class Sordariomycetes; order Hypocreales; family Nectriaceae; genus Stylonectria; species Stylonectria norvegica. The sequence goes on from JAANBC010000314.1 coordinate 11,045, forward strand.
GTACAAGGTCGGATCAGCAGCATCAGCCAACGCAGCACCACTGCCGTTAATACCAACAGCAACACCGCAGACCAGGTTACACATCCCGACGGTCAGGCCGGCCCAGAACAAGGCGAAGCCGGTATAGTAGGAGTCGGCAGAGTAGAGCTCGGCACCCTCGACGAGCTCGACTTTGGCGGAAAAGACAATGGCCATGATGACGCCGTAGATGGCGACGACCTCGCAGAAGATGATGGAGATGAGGTTCTTGGTTCGGATGCGCGGGGCGCGGACGCCTGCTCCGAGGATGGACGAGCCGGTGATGAAGATGCCCCTAGTAACTTGCTGTTAGGATATACTGCTGGCCGTCGCCGAGGAAAACGAATGCACCGGGTCGAATACGCACCATGCCGCGCCCACAACCGAGAGACCAATGCAAAGGGCGATTCCGAGATCAGCCCAGGCGTATGGTGATACCGACTCGAGAAACGCGCCGACATCGAAGGCCTCGCCGTTGCCGGTAAAGAGCATGTCTAGACATCATCATCATCGTTAGCCATTCATCCATCCAACCCAGCACAGGGCAATGCCCCGGGGCGGGGGGTTTCCATACAGAATCCCACCACTAGCACGAACGACCAAATGCCGCCCAATCCATATGTGAGACTCATCGTGGCGGCGCTGTGCGGGTGGTTTCGACGATCGGGCGTTGCGTCGACGGTGGTTTCGAGGTCCTGGAAGCTTGATGGAGCTCCTGCTACGCTGGCGGGTCCAGGCCGTTCAGGCACCCCAAATTCTGGTAGGGACCGACGTCACATGATGCGAGGCTGCGCACGCGGCTTAGTCATTCGAGCGGCGCCTGGCCCCCCTCCGCCCTCCAAGATATACCCGGCGCAAGGCAGCGGGCGAAACGCTGTCTCTGTCAACCATCCGCTTCAGCTCCACAAGAAGGTGCCGTCACGAATCACGCTCGGCCACGGACAAAGAGTACTTCGGACGTGACTTGCGACACAATGGCGACCGGCGCGCAATCCTTCTACGAGCTGTACCGTCGCTCGAGGTACTGCGCTCACGCTCGCACCACTTGACTTGCTACACCCTACTAACCGCCGCAGCATCGGCCTCGCTCTGACGGACACGCTGGATGATCTCATCAGCGAGGAGCGCATCAACCCGCAGCTGGCGATGAAGATCCTCGGCATCTTCGACCAGGCCATCACAGAAGCGCTGCAGAAGAACGTTAAGGCCCGGCTGCAGTTTAAGGTAAAGACCGCCAGACGTAGTTGGGCGAGGGCGGAGCGACTGACACGTTGGGGAATTTAGGGAAGCCTCGACACGTACCGATTCTGCGACGAAGTCTGGACCTTTCTCATAAAGAACGTGACCTTCAAGCTGGACAACGGCAGCCAGTCCGTCACAGCTGACAAAGTCAAGATTGTAAGCTGCAACGCCAAGAAGCCCGGGGAGACTTGAAGAGGAGCAGGAACCGGGAGAGCGGCTGGTTGGGAAGGGAGCGCACGGCAAGGGAGCAGCTTGATGACGGGGCACGAGTCAGCATGCAACGGGATTTGATTTATCTGCATTGGGCGGCGTCTGGATCAAGATGGGATCGCGGCTACAGGATATTCTAGTGATTTTGGCCAGGGCAACCGGCTTGCTGAGGACATGGTCGAGGTTGAAGTGGCCTTGCTTTGGGATAGGATCCGATAAGTCGATCTAGACGAAAACTACAATAAATTGCATTTCGCGCAACGTCTGATCCATTATGGTACCTTTGAACCCATCTACGTATAGACTGTATTATCATGCGCCTGCGTCCAATATAGAACCTAACCGTACCGTACTGTTTGTAGTGCTATACCGATGGCGTCTGCAAGGGTCCGCTCCGGCAGCGTTAAGCGCCACCCCCGGGATCTCCACCACCACCGCACGCAGCCGACGCTCCCGCCCGGCGGGCGATCCATCCACTCCCTTGAAGCACAACGTCCATCCCACCGTCTAGAAATCCCCGAGTAGCAATGGTCCGGAAGCGCCAGTCTCGAGCCGCGGAACCCTCACCCGCACCCTCACATCTTCCGCCCTCGCAGACCAAGATGCCTGTGGTTACGTTGTCAACGCCACCGACCGGCGGGTCCTGGAGCGTCAGGACGCAGTGGATGTTCTTCGCCGTGGCGAGCGGTGCTTGCGCGGCCTTTAACGGCGTCTTTGCGAAGCTGTGAGTGATCCATGTTTGGTTGGGGGTCATTGATGGCTGTGGTACTCTGCCAGAGTGAAAATGGGCTTGCTAATGCAGAGTACGTTGCAGCACGACGGGCGGGCTGACTACTACCATCTCAAAGAGCATCGCCGGCTTCTTAGGCTTGTCTTCCATGGAGAACGCTGTCGAGATCGTCGTTCGCGGTGTAAGAAGGCCTATTCCCTACGCCAACTCTGCTCTTTATCTGACCCAATCTACAGCTCTTCTTCGTCCTCAACCTCACCTTCAACGGCATCGTAAGTCCTTCTAACTATCACTCAATACCCCAAGCTCACACCCCCATCTAGATGTGGACGCTTTTCACCACGGCACTCGCTCGCGGCACGTCCACCACGCAGGTTTCCATCATGAACACCTCGGCCAACTTCATGATCACCGCGGTCTTGGGCTTCGCTATTTTCGGCGAGTCCCTTCCCCCGATGTGGTGGGGTGGTGCCGCGCTGCTGGTTGCTGGCAACGTGATTGTAGGGAGTAAGGATGAGACCAAAGATGCCGCCGCTGCTGAGGGTGGCTATGTGCCTGTGCCAGTCGTAGGGGAGGGTGACGATGAGTTGCTGGGGAAGAATGATGAGGATGAGGACGTTGTTGATTTGGTTGGCTTGTCTGGAGAGAGATCACGATAGACTTGTTAGATCTCTGTGTATGTTTAGTTTTGCATACGGCGTTAAACATTTATAGTATCCAAGTATTTACCGTTCAAAATGACTACTCGTACTGGCTAAAGATTTGATTCATTAGTATGCGTCTCACGAGGAAGCGCTGAGGTGTGAACATATATCCGTGCCACATCAAAATACAACCATGCTAGATCACAAATATATATCATCTACCAGCCGTGTGACGCCACCGCGGAAGCATGCATCCCTTACAACTAAGGCATACGAGGAAATCCCAAACCACAATATCGTATTACCGCCGACTCTCCAGCTCAACGCCCTCATCCGCAGCATCCTCATCGCCGTCCAAGATCTGCGCACCTCTTCCCCGCGGATCCACGTCGTCGAACGAACCACTCAGCCTTATTCTACCACCAGAATAGTTCGACAACTTCCCAGACACCCAGTTGCCTGTTCGGCGGAGGATGCTCCATAGCTGCTCCTGCCCCTCGCGTATACGGTGGTCGTCCTTGGGGTTCTCGGCGGCTTCGACCTTGAATTGGTATCGCAGGCAGTCCTTGACGGTGACGAGGCCGGTGAGTTTGCCGTGGTATTCGATGAGGATGACACGGGGTCCGATTTTCCGGAATAGTTCCATGACGGTTTCAAGGGACAATCTGGGGTGGGCGGTGACGGGGGTCGTATCGACGAATCTACTCAGGTCAAGTGCAGTAGAACTTGTAGATTCGGATTGGTGAGATGTAGCGGGATTGATTGGGAAAACCGAGTTGACGGCTTGCGTTGATGCAAAAACACATTTTGTCTCGGCGTTCATAGGTTGTTCTCGAGTAAGACGGTCGATGGCGTATCGCAGCTCAGTGCGGCCAATGTAGCCCACCAGTATCTTGGAGTTAGCATCCTCCACAATGGGGAAGCCTTGGTAGCGATCATCGGCCAACAGCTGCTCAACCTCTCCCAGCGTCAGCCCGTGGACAGGCATAGATACCAGAGAGGTCCTCATAACCTGGGAGACAGAGACGCCAAAGTTGTGCTCCTCTTTGTTATCAAGGAAGGGGAAGCCGCTAAACCAAATCATCCGGTCAGCGATCCCTCCCTTACCAAAAAGCTCGCTAACAGCCTTTGTAACGCCGACAACGATCATGGTGGGGAGAATATAGTTGAGGGCCCCGGTGAGCTCGAACATGATGACCACCACGGACACAGTTATGTGCATGATGCCGCTCAACGCCGCTGCGGCACCCAAGAAGGCATATGTACCGGGTGTGATGCATGGCTCGTCCGGCTTGCACGCGGAAAAGAAAACATTGGTTGGGTTCGCCTCGTATAGGATTTCGACGACGATTCCGACGGTGCGTCCAAATGAAGCTCCGATGGCCATCGACGGCACGAAGATACCGGCGGGCACCTTACAGCCGTACGATACAATGACGAGAAACATCCGCAGGACCGTGGCAAGGACCAACGAGATGATGTTCCAATACCTCTCGTCTTTCTGGCAAAGGCCATGATAAGCATCAGTTCCGTTGCACTCAGAGAAGAGAATCTCCATGCTCTCCGTCATATCGATCCGTAGAAACGCATTGGGGTAAGCAATGATGGCCGTCCCAGCAGCCAGCAAGGTCGCCTCCAAGATGGCGTATTTGCCGAGGTAATTCTTTCGAAAAGCTTGCACTCGCAGATTCCACTTGATCACAAAGGCTCCGTAGAGGCCACCGAAGATACCGATGATGATATAGAAACACACCTCAAAGAAGTGCCAGTCCCGGCTATACTCGACCTGAAACATGACGAGTTGGCCGGTCCTAAAGGGGTTCATAGCTGCCAAAACCGCTGTTGCAACTAAAGCGCAGAAGTAACTGCGCCATAGCGTCTTGAGTGGGAAGTGGCTCGACATTTCTTCCAGCGAGAAGAGCACGCCGCCGATGGGGCTACCAAAAGCGACAGCTACACCCGCTGCGGCGGACGCGCTCAGGATTTCCCGAGTCTTTGACGCATTGCGCTTGTACTTGTTGAAAAGTCGTGAGATCACATTTCCCGTGCAAACGGCGTAGTGGACGCTGGGCCCCTCCTTGCCAACCGATAGGCCGGATGCAATGGCCAAAGGTAGGCAGATGGATTTGATCAGCAGCGTCCAGGACCCCAGGAAGCCCTTCATGACGAAACCGGCGATAATGCATTTTATCTCGGATATGCCTGAGCCGGCGGCATACGGAGCGAACGACTTGACCAGGGTGGCAGCGACGAAGGCGAAGAAAGTCTGCAGGTTACGATAGTCAGCTCAACTGTTTCCTGCGAAGATATGCTGCTTTTAGGACTAACACCAAAGACAAAGTAGATTAAGTAGTTCGCAGGCTCAAAGCCAGTCCATCGATGCCATTTTGGGCAGCCTGCGGTATCGTTAGCCTTCCTCGTCCCGCTCCTGGCTGCATCACGACGAGACACACCATTCTCTTCCCCCCAACAGCAAAAGTCCTCGTTTAGGTAAAAGGCAGTTTCGCAGTATCCGATCTTGGCATCGGCTAGCCACTCCGTGATGATATTCAACAAGGCCGCGTTCAGCCCAATCATTGCGCCGATGATAGTGACGACGATCCAGCCTTGCGCAGCATCGTAGGCGTTCCATAGCTGGTACCGCCAGCCGGCCTGGCCCTGGTCGTAGAGGCCCGCCGCTCGCTTCCTCCGCGCCTTGCGCCTCGCCTGTTCTCGAGCAGCATCTTGGACCCAATCTAGCGGCCGAATCAGTATCCGCGGGAGGGGAATGGCTGCGCTCGAGTGGTTGGCGCATACCTATCGTGGTGAAGTCCTGGCATGTGTCAATTGCGAGCTCCTGAACTTTGCACAACGCTGCCTTACTTCATATCTCTTAATCTCGGCAATCTCGTCCTCAATCAGAGCCACCCCGGGCGCAGCATCGTCGACAGCTTCGCCCTGCTCGATGGTCGAGACGGCGAAAGACAGGCGGGAGGTTAACGACGGGCGCCGCGCCGCATTAGGATTACGACTGAAGGATGCGGTTCGCGGGTTCATGGCTGGGGTTGGCCTCTCATTGTCGCGACCAATAAAAGCCGTGGTAGACGGGCGGACAGGAGGCTGGAGGCTGGAGGCTGGAAGGAGAGGTAAAGTGTCGGTGATCTTGTTGGAGATGCTTATCCAGTTTCGTTGTCTTTGGAGGTTGATGAAGAGCCCCGGAGCCGGAGAAGGCAATGCGGCTGCAGGGTCGTTGCTGTGGCTTCTTGCTCTACCTCAGCCACAACACCCCTGTATCCAGTCACTTTAGGGGTGCACGGGACCTAGGATTACCCCCTGGTGCGGGTCGCGTTTAGTGGTTACAGCGCACTAAGACGTCCCTAGGTCAATCGCGTTTCTGCGCGCGTATTGGCCCGGACCTCAGCAACACCACGTTCGAGGATCAAGATTCAGGACATCGATTCTTACAACAATATTTTCAGAACAGCTGATCCTTATAAATCGGATCTATCAGGGCACATTCCACTGGGCGGATTAATATAAACATCACGAGCATCTCCCCCCACCTCTTTCTGGTTGCTTTACTCGAGCCTCAACTCGAAGTTGGTAAGTTGCCACCATCCATCTCGCGGTAGATCCTCTCTACAAACTGATAGTGATAACTAACTCATCCATGTCTCAGCTTCTCTCGTCTACTCTTTCGCTGCTCAGATTACTGGCGACAATAATCTCACATAACGCCAACAATGCCCTACAACACCACAGCCATCCCCCCAAGAAAGGAGCCGACGGGGCAGACTCAGCTACCGCGTAAGTTAACCGTTTCCCCTTGCCATCTCCAAGGCCACCATCACGTTTTGCCAACCTTTCCTAACACCCTACGTAGTGTCAAGAGTCAAAAAGATTATCGCCCAAGACCCTGACATCGCCATCTGCTCCAACAATGCCGCCTTCGTCATCACGCTCGCTGCCGTTAGTTCCCCCCTCCCCATCTCTCCTCCACAAACACCACTCACTCCCGGGCACAGGAAATGTTCGTTCAACACCTCGCAGACGAGTCACATACCCAAGCAAAATTAGAGCGCAAACCCCGGCGAAACATCCAGTACAAGGACGTTGGTAAGTTCATCCTCCCACAGCCCCCGCGCTTCAACGCCCTCCTAAACCCCCCCTAGCCAACGCCGTCTCACACCAGGACAACCTCGAGTTCCTAGAAGATATTGTGCCAAAGACTGTGCCCTATAAGAAGGTCAAGGCCACGGCCGCCGCGACCCGTGCTCGTCTCCGCGGCGAGAAGACCCTGGACGACAAACTAGCTACTACCATTCCCGTCGCCAATGGAGCGAGCAAGTCTATCGTCAACGGCGACGCAGGTCTTCCAGCAGTGAAGTCCAAGGGGGAGGATGTGGCAGAGGATCCGAATGATCAGTTGGAGCTGGAGATGAGGCAGGCAGCCGGGTCGACCGACGTCGTCATGACAGATTAGGAGTTCTTCGTCTTGAAACCTACCCATTAAAAAGCACCCAGTTACACAATTCAAAGATTGTTAGTCGGTAGAGAACACGCTCTGCTTCTGCGAGCTGATGTGAATACACTCAATTCCCAACGATCTTTTACCAAACGATCTTTTACCAGCCAAACCCAAGAGTAAATGACAACAGTTCAACGGCACAGTAGCTGGCACTACCTATTCCTCCATAGCATCCGCATGGATTCCCGTTGGCAAACGCCCCTCGTTCAGCTCCTTCTCCAGCGCGATAATCTCCTGCAGACTCGTTGCCTTCTTGATGCGATCCTGTAGCCTCTTCTTCTCCGCGTCTGTGAGCTTTATTCTCGACAGTTTCGATGGCGCCGCCGCGCCGTTGGAGGAGACGTCGAAGGTCTTGGATTTTGTGCCCATGATCTGTCGAAAAGGTCAGCTTGCTTAATGATGGAACGTCGCAAGTTGCATGGAAAAGATACCTTCGAGGCCAACGCCGTAGGCTCCTCCACAGTTCCAAACAGTTCCCGACCTTTCTCCCTCTCGGCCTCCTTGACCTTCTCAAAGTCGAGGAACCGCACGCTTGGACAGCGCCAGGTGACCCAATAGCGATAGTTCTAACACTAAATCAGCTCCCGCCCAAGGCCAGACTGCGTCGCAGACTCACATCCTTCTTCGCGACGGGGTTCTCGGCGAGCACGAGGTGCGTCAGCCGGGGAAACGAGCCCAGTACATCCAGATCCGACAACTCGGCCAGGTTGTTCGACGACAGCACCAGGTTCGACAGGTTAGGCACCGCGGCCGCGAGGGAAGGCTGAATGCTGGCGACGCGGTTGCGCGCCAGCAAGAGGGTCGTTATGCGCGGGGACAGCGGGAAGTTCCCGAGGACTTGGATATCGTTGTCGGTGAAGTCGATGGCATCGTGGGGCTATGCGTGCCGGTCAGCAGCTGTCGGCCAATTTATGTAGGGCCGGGGAAGACCTCGCCAAGAGGTCGAGGGGAAGTACTTACGCCCGCGACACCCAGGTTCTCAATCGCAGGGATTCGGTGTCCTGTTCACGGTGCAAAGACAATGGTATCAACTCTGCCCTTCACGATCAAAAGTGTAGCATCTGCTCTTTTCACAACGCACCTCGGAGATCAAGCTCTCGCTCCTTGAGAGGATTGAGGTAGGATAGGGAATCCCTGATGAGCTCTGCGGTGAGCCGCATCTTGGAGTACGGACCGTTACCTCGAGATCAGAGTATAGAGCCGCGTCGGGGGTTCGCGTCGAAGGGTGAGAGGTTTGCCTGCTGAAGAGAATGGTTGTTCGTTGTTTGCGGAGCGTGGTTGCGATGTGATGGCGAGGCTGACGAGTTTCCACAAGGCGGAGGGGAAATTTTTGGTGGCATGCGACCGCGGTGCTCCACGCCAGCCAAGAGCCTTGCGCCTTGCCTTAAACATTATGACCTAGCGTCACTCTATTAAACAACAGTTGACAGAAGTGTCTATAGATGGTTGTTGATTTACTTCGACAAAACCACGATGAAACATTTGCATGTCTATATTCGTTTTATTCGTTTCTTTTTAAAAAGTATTTATGAAGAATCAAGGCGCCCTGAATCAATACAGACGAACGACTTCCACATCTCCGAAAGCCTGATATTCGCTTTAATTATAATATTATCTCAAGGCTCGAGTTCACTCAAATTGCTCCTCCGCAGTGAAGCAATCGCCACCCATCTACCTCCACGAGTGATAAAAATCCCATCTATTGAAATACAAAGACCACCCCTGATCGATCTACCGACACCGTCATCGTGTAAGGATGCTCCAACACCACAACATCTAAGATAGAATCCAAGTGCGATTGCAATAACTGCTGCTGCTGCACAGATATCACCGTCGACCTCGGCGGGCGCCCACTCCCGCTTTTCCCCTTTGCCCCAGACCCTGCATTGGGCGCAGTAGGCGCTTGTCTCGGGAACCGTTCTGTATTTAGGGTCATGGCCGTCGTCGGATGAGAAGTCGTGTATGTCGGCTTGATATCATCTGGAGATAGCCCGCTGTAGATGAACGAGTTCTCCGGGCGAGAAATATCCCAGAATCGAAGCTTCTTGTCCGAGCCTCCAGTTATGATGAAGGCGTGCCGGACATCCCTAGAATCCTCTGCGGCAGCTGTCCCTACAACCATAGCGCGTACTCCTCGATCGGCATTTGTTGTTTCGTTGAGCTCAATGTTCGTAGCGTATCGCCCAAGCATGCCCTCTGGCTTGTCTTCGTCGACGTCCCAGGCTTCATATCCTTTTGGACCATCCTTGTTGCCGCCAGTGCGGTAGATCTCGCGACACAATGTCTTCTCAAGATCCCACACGGTGATCTCCCCTTGTCCAGTTCCGCCAGAGACGCAAACCCACTTCCCCCGACCCTTGGTCGGGTGAATGCAAACCCGGTAAATAGAACCCTTACCAGGTACACCCCAAGCCTTCAGTCTCATCTTGAATCGTAGATCCCATAAATCGAGAACACCATGTGACGTCCCGACGCAGAGCCAATTCTTCTTACGGTCAACGCAGAAACATGTCGGGGTGCCATGGTGGACTGGGTTCTCAAGCACATAGAGAAGGGACATCGTCCGCAGGTCGATACCTAAGATTCTGGAGCGATTTGTTGCGAGTATCAGGACAGAACTCGAGTCTTGCCGGAAGTGCTCGCACCAGACCGCAAACTCATCATCGAGCAACTGATACTCCCGCAGCACACGAAGTTTCCCATATCTGATTATCCCACTTGCAGAGGCCGTGTCAACCTTGACAACGTGGACGCTACCATCGCTTGCGCAGCTGACGAAGCAATGGGAGTTTTCGATGAAGCACAGAGCGACTACCCGAGCACCGTCGGCGTGTTTATGTATCTGCCTCGAGCGGTGTGTAATGTTTCGCTCGAGCCTTGCTGTGTCCCAAGCCCTTGCAGTGCCGTCATCACCGCCAGTGATAAAGAAGACATGGTCAGGAGAAGCCAATATTCTGTTGATAGGTCCTCGATGCTCTCCAAAGGCCGCAACGAGATGCCCTTCTGGTTTCCACGGCTCTTCACCTGGCTGAACGCTGATGCGATTCGCTCTACTTCGTGTAATTGGTGTGACCATTGGTCCAAACTCAACGACGTCGCGAGGAAAGTTGTCGACAAACATGGTATCCAGCATTTTCTGAATGCTGGGGTCGGTGCCTTCGTATGTATGTCGCGCACGTCTCGGCTTCGTACTCTCCACTTCGTTGTTTTCGGAGACAGTCTTTGTAGGAGAATTCTGTGAGAAGGGTCCCTCGACCTCTCCGAAGGCGTTGGTATCCGTTGTCCCGGTCTGTGGAATGGACTTGTTGCGATCCTTGCGATCAAGCAAACTAAGCGCACTCGGCTGGGGCCGAAGATTTCTGCTGGTGGCATATGAACCATCGTCAGCGGCACTTTGCCCACGTATACTTGACGCCGTTCTCCTAGAATCTCGTGATGAAGACCGGCCAGGGTCCGCAGGTGAAAGAAGCCGCTGCGGCGAGCGAGGTCCGACACTTTGAATCCGTCCTTTGTTGGTATCTGATATGCGCTTCTTCTTGCCGGATGAATCATCAATGGTCATTGAAGCATCCAGAAGCGCATCTGCAATAGTGTAGGGTCCAGCCTGCGGCTCAAGATCCGACACGACTGTTGCGCTGACCAGAGGTCCTTCGTTGAAGAAAACTGTGTGGGGCGTCACCCCCAGAGCAGTCAAAGAAATAATTCCCGAAGGTGTGTTTGGTTCAGCGGCGGACGAGGCCCTTGCCTTCATCTTGCTGAGGCGCCAGATGAACTCCCTAAGCGCGAGGAGTTTCGGTTCATCTTCATGCTTCATTCCTAGGTTTCTCAACTTGGCAAGCCACTGTTCGTCCTCCTCATTGCGTGCTACTTTGCCCATAGATTGTGGATTTATGTCTTTGGCTGACAGACCTGACAAAATAGTTGTTGAATCGGACATCAATGGTCTAGCCTGCTGGACCGGCTTCCAGAAGACTCCTCGCTCCGCCTTCAGTGCCCAAGTAATTGCTTGGTCGAAGACAGCCCGTGAAAGAGGTCGTTTTAAAGTGTCCAATACAGTCAGCTCTGCAAAGTCGAAAAGAACCTGGACCTTCAGATAAGGCTTGATCAGAGGCGTCAATATACACCTGAGGTCTGCGGTCGACAAGTACATGGCCGATTTTGAGAGGAATTCCGCGGCTGACTCTCGTATCCAAATGTTTGGGTGCATGGTAAACCTGCCCACAAGGTCAACGAGCTCCCATACCTTTGGTCTTGAAAGGAGACCAAGACTAGCAAGTTGTGCAAGTGAGTTTAGAGCCGCCTGGACGACGAACTCTTCCGAGTCAGTCAAAACTTGTATCATCAACGGCAGCATGAATTCCTCCATACTCGGGCTCCCGATAAATATGGCGATGCCCACTATCGTATCGAAGAAAGCAGACTTGAGAATCCAATCACGATCGTTCAAGTAGGTATTCAGATGGGCAAGTAAGACATCGTTGGACTGCTCTTGGAAGAACATGCACAGCTCAGGAACAGAAGCCAGAAAGGCCCGGCGAACTGATATGTCGGGGTCTTCAACCAACTGTTTGGTGTGGCTTTCCAAAACTTCAAAAAGCTGTCTGCCGGCATTGTCGAAAACGCTTTCAAAGTTTGCTTCGGCATCGGCGCCAGGCTCTACCTCGGGGTCGGCTATAGGCATCGTCCCGTCGGGTCTAAGGCTTGATGCCATACCGAGAAACCGCTGGGCAGTCTGAGCAAGGCTCCCCAAGCAGGAAGCATAAGTAGCTCTGACCAAGGCGCTGGGAATTCTGGATTTCGACCCCAGAGCTACTTCCATCCGCGGTAGTACGTATTCAACCAGGACATGGGCGTTGATGGGAGTTACCATGTGGACAAGTTGCAAAAGTTGGGTAATGGTCCTTATGGCTGCAATGACAACCAGCTCCGCCTCGTCCGGCCGAAGAAGTGTCATTAGATATGGTAGCACCCTGTCCAACTTAGCCTCGTCCGTAAGCCGCTCAGCGAAAGCCAGCAGAACATCGCACGCCCTGATTCGTGATGAAGCGCGAGCCGTATTTCTCATCGAAGACACAATCAGAGTTACGAATATCAAGGTTCCATCGTCTTCTGGCGGTTCCAATTCGGAAGAGACTGAATGATCGTGATTCGGAATATTGAGTCTAACAGGAAAGTGTGACAGTCCAAGCCTGGAGCGGAGCTGAAGAGCTTCTGATGTCCGCTTTTCGGTTTGGTAGCCAAGGAAGTACGAGATTTTGTCAAAGTCGTAGAAGACGCGGTCTATTCGGTCGTCGGCCTCTCCAAGGTTTTTGGTAGCGCCGGACATGGGACTGTTGCCAGAGGATGGATCGGTGACCAGCTCCATGTACTGATGGAGGAAATTGTAGAAGTAGTGTGGGAATACTTTGCCCTTCCCAAAATCAAGGTATTGCTCCGCAGAATAGCGCTTCTCTGGGTCGAGCTGGATCATATGGGATATCATGTCGCGAACATCTTTGTCGGAGATGACGCTGAGATGCGTGATGACGGGATCATACTCGCCGCGGCGGTACTTATACAACTGCGCGAGGCTAAAGATCTCCGACTCGAGAAACATCTGGGCAATGACACATCCAGCGCTGAAAACGTCCATGGCCCAGGTCATCTTGGCCTTTTGCGGGGGCGCTTCTCCAGAGGCGTAGAATCGCTCTGGGGCAATATAGCATGTCCGGCGGCCCGAGGTATCGAAGTAGTAGGAGAAATCGCCTGGATTATCGTCTGGTAACATGACGGGCTTGAAAGCCGAGGAGAAGTCGGACAGGTATAGCCAGTTCCAGGAGGTGACCAGGACGTTTTGCGCCTTGATGTCGCCATGGTAGACGTCGCGCGCATGGCAATCTCGTAGAGCGCACAGAAGCTGAAAAGCTAGCCATTTCTTTTCAATGTCCTCTAAGAAAGGCCGCGTGCTCAAGCGATCGTATAGGGAGCTGTAGAGGAATTGTCGGACGAGGTAGGCGTTGGTCTCGGTTTCGATGATGCGATGGAAGCCGAGGGCATTTGGCACTTCAGCCAGCGCCTTGCGTTGCTCTACACTTGTTCAGTATGGGATGGCTGTGGTTTGGATAGACCAGGCTTACCGATTAACTGCCGTTTGTACTTGTCGAGCTTGACCTCGGCGTACGGCTTGACTAGGACCTTGACCAAGACGACTCCATGCTCGTGGCGGCCGCGAATGCTCTTCATGAAACGCGCATTGCCGATGCTCTTCTCGTACTGCACATCGCTCAGCTCCGAGATGTCGATGCCGGCGGACCCAACCGAGGGCGCAAGAGAGAAGCCTTGACCCATGGTGGGTGCAGTTGCAGTTGGAGTTGGCGGGGGAAGCTTGTGGCTATGCCGCTATTAGGATCGTGTTTGCTATCGGTCGAGGATGCGCGAAGCAGCCGTCATCTTGTATCAGTACGAACGGCAGGGATGGAGCCGGAGTTTCTCTCAATCATTCAGGTGAATATGGTGCAGCGGCACGGGAGGCATGAGGCATGAGGGACGAGATGTCAGGCGCTAGAAGCCGTGATTATGGTGGTTTGGGTGGATTCAAGCTCGCGGCGGGCGGACGTCATCCGGGGATTCATTATTCACTGGAGGACGGTGCACTCCAAAGAGTCTAGGCCTGATGTGGGGCCGTGATGCTTGCTGCTGTCGCTGTCGCTGCCCCACCAAGCTGCAATGGCTGGCAAATGGATCATGAGATGGATGTCTCAACCTCAAGCCTCACTCCATATAGGGATCTGAACCAGACGTCGACAACAAACAAGGTGAAGCAAGATGTGCTGGGCTGATCTGTACTCAGATAGGCCTCAGTTTCAAAAGGGTGTGCTCGTCGACGAAGTTCGAAATTGCCTTCAGCTAATCGAACAAGGGAAACAGATGGATCATGATGCCCTCGTCTGAGACAGCTCCTTGGAGCCTGACGTTCCATGTCCAGAAATGACGCTCCATCAACCCCCAATCTTCAAGCCCGTTGTACCGTATTACAGCCGAGATTCGCAACAAAATCTTCTTCCAAGCCCTCGCCGTTTAAGATATCAACATAAGCCAGGACGGCCTCACTCCTCCACTTCCCAGAGTCCAAGTGGCTCGTCCGCAGGCTCCCGGAACATGTCACCGAACCTGAAGCCCAGGACTCGGACCCAGAGGGCGTGGACCTCAATCAGATAAGTATTAAGCCTTACGGATGCTAAGATTCTTCCTGAGTTAAAATTTGAAGTAAAGGGCCTATTTTACGTCTTGATTGAGGAAGTATATTATTCAGTTCTTATAGGAATTTAGGTGGATATCATGTTCACAGCGTTCAGTGTGTTTGTTTACGCTTTTGCTACCCTCCTTCCAAACAATGGAAGCTGCAAAAGACATTTATCAGTAAGGTAACGGCAAATGGCATCTGATGAGATCTACCCAGTAAGAGCATTAGCTTTCCTCCAGACCGGAGTCACACAGTCAAAGAACGGCGTTATTTGCAAGTATCACTAGTAGTAGTACAGTCATATACTACCTTATGTACTTATTCAGGTACGCATTGTCACCTAGGTCGTTACGGAGGACAACGTTCGAGCGAGCCATCGTCATTAGGCGGTCCATGTCGATTTCCCAGCACGGCGTCGAGTGGTGTTGAAAAACGCCGGGTCTAAAAAGCACCCATCTTTTGAATAGAAAGCACCCATCGAGGTATCCCAGGTACCTGCACCTTATAGTATAAAGACATATTCACATCAGGGGGGCTCCCATCGCCCCCCAAACCCCCAGACTAACCCTAGCTAATTCTATCTAACCCTAACTAACCCTAATATTATCTTTTAAAACTCCTTAGATTTAAACTCAGATTTTAAGTCCTGCTTTCTTAAAAGATAGTAACTTAAGGTACTTTTATAGTTACCTCAGGTATATCGAGACCCGCGATCTATACTGCATTAGGCTGGAATTGGGTGCTTTCTATTCAAAAGATGGGTGCTTTTTAGACCCGGCGTTGAAAAAGTACACCGACTACCAGCCATCTACGGAGGACGTCGAGGCTTGTTTCCAGTTCATTGGATACAACTTGGGTCTTTTAGTCCCGGAGGCATTCTTAACGTTCTCATGAGACCTGCAATGCAACTGGCGACGCCAGAAAATAGTTGCTTTTTCTTCTCTTCCACCATGGTGGTGAGCAGTAATCAGGTGAAGACGCCAAACAAGTACTGTTGGGGCCGCAGCTTGGCGACGCAGCTGGTGTGCTGTGAAAGTTTACCAAAACGACTTCCACAAATATGGCGCGTGGGATGAGTGAGGTTTCAGCGGGGTGAAACAGTGGATTGCGTGGAATCTCATGTACCCGCATCGAGATCGGGTTAGTAGGGCGTTACGAACTGGTGAGAAGCTACGAACCGATGATTAAGCAAAGCTCAATAGAAGATAAGTGGATACGAAGTATTAGCGTAGCTTCGAGCTTTGCTTCCTTCATATGAGGTTTAATTTGGCGCTATTCGTATCCACTTATCTTCTATTGAGCTTTGCTTCCTTCATATGAGGTTTAATTTGGCGCTAAGGGTGCAAAGCCACCACAATCACTAGCCACAGAGCCCTTAGTAGTGCGACAATTGGCTGCTTTCTATAACTTTTCCCGATCAATTAATCAAATAGAAGGCTTAACTTCCTCATCTAGAAAGGTGCTAAAAAACGGCACAGACCACCCTCTTAACGCGTCTCCAGCCTACTACACGTGCATACGTGATCTTGAGCTTTGCGCCCCCTTATGGCAGCACACGAAGTCATGCGGTGGCATAGGACCTAGTAATGGCGCCGCTTGTCAACTGAGGCTGAGTCTGAGACTGAGACCGAGACTGGCACATGCATAGATGGCGAACCACCTACGCAACTGCGGCAGTCGTGTAGACATCTAGTACCCTCAGGTGCCTTAGGCGTGAGACTTGCGTCTCTCGTCTCCAGCATCGCTCTGCGTTGCAGCTGGACGCTTGTCAACCAATAACAAGGAAGACATCCATGGATCTCGAGATGAAACTTCTCCGAGTCTACCCTTCCTTTATAGCGGCCGCGTTCCGCACCAGGTCGACTCACCGAGCGGGACCCTTTGATGAAAACATCGCCCAGCTGCTGACCGGGCGCAGAGAGGTGCGGAATATCCGACAAGTTGCAGAATATCCGTCCAGGGCGTGAGCCTAGGGCGCAAGAATGCTCTGATCCTGACCTGCTCTGCTATGGAACAAGGTCCGGGTGCAGAAGCGCGCCCCTCATGAACCACGAGCCACGCGACACGTGGGTGACGATGCTAACCTAGGGTCGCAATTAGCGTGACAAGGAACCATGTTGATGTTTTCCCAGGGTTGACGCTGAAGAATCTTCGAAGAGTCAAGACTCCATAGTAAAGAGAGAGCCCCGGCCTTGAGAGCCCTGTGCCGTGAAGCTACCGGATATTGGAGCCCGCGTCCGGAGTCCAAATTACTCCTTCTGGCCTCATGCCGGCCCGTTTCTCGATGGACTCTTTTATCTCCGGCCGGGGTGACCCTTTGGAAAGCCGACGGCGACCTGTCAGACCTCCACTGTCATCCTGTCAACTTTCATGCAAAGCCCGTGTGAGCAGTCAGCATCAACTCCAGAGCACGCCATGTGATACATCGTCGGCGCGTAATAGACCTTCCCGATCCGGGTGGGGACGAGGCCAAGCCCGAGGCGGTCTAGAGAAGCGGGAGCTTGATCTGCATCTTCTTCGTCTTCTTCGTGGTGTAGTAGAGTAGACTACTACGTAGTGCAGAGAGTAAGTAGTCCCTAGTGTAGTAGAATCGAGAGAGTATCCTAGGAAGCTCGCCAGGGTCACCACCACCACCATCATCCTTGACCCCGCGACACCCGGCCAGAATCTCCATAGTGCTAAGTTCCTAAGGTTAAATTCTCGGGGCACGCATCGAACGAAACGGACAAGTCTTACTACGTATACCTTTGTCCGCGTCTTCCGCTTTCGGTCCCGTTTCCCCTTCTGTCGCCGATCTCCTGGATGCTCTCCCCGGCTCCCTACGCCGATTCGTGTCTTGGCACTGACCAAACTGCCGAATGAAGTGACCTACGGCAAAAGATATGGACTTATTACGGCCGTAACGACCTACAAGGCTATAACGCCTGGCGTCATGCATACCACTGGATACCTACCTAGTTGATCTGCTAGGTAACCCGGAGCTGGTGTTTGGATGGTCGGCTGCTTGTTGTATGACCGTAGACTCCGGATAATAGGGCAACCCCTCAAAGCCGCCCGTGCCATCTGCGAATTTTCGATGCTTTTCCAAGAATCTGTCATTGTCGTTCTTCTCTCATATGTCCCTTTGAAGCGCCCTTTGTTTACACAATGGCCGAGAACAGTAACAGTCCAGAAGGAGAAAATAGCCCAGAAAGAGAGGCACCGACAGACCATGGTGCCGACGTTGCCCCTGTCGAGGTCGACAACGAGCCGACCGTCAGTTCCCGCTCTCGATCCGCGTATCCGATGCCCATCAGTTAACATCGTTGTATGTTCCAGCCGAGCGAGACGGACTCGGCCTTTGACGATCAGCTGTAAGAGACTCGGAAAATGTGTTGAGTGCTATTATGTACCACGCTAAGTTTGTGCAGTTCATCTTATACGGCGTCGTTGACCTCGAGTGTTGTCAACTACCCTATGGAACATGGGCGCCGTTATCATGCTTTCCGAGAAGGATGTATGTAACATCTTTTTATACACACTTGTGGCCTCTTGGGTGTGCTCGTCATGTTGGTTGACCAATTGCACATGGCTAACGCGCCTCTCATAGCATATAACTTCCCCAACGATGAGGCATGGAGTTCCTACTAATCCCATACGTGGATGCCGGACGATTTGCTGACGTACTTGGATGTGAAAGTCTGAAATGGAGCGACTTGACCTGGCCCACGCCGTCATGGTCAAGGGGATTGGCAATAAGCATTACCTAGCCCCGATTACGCAGAAAGGCACACACAGAATTCTCGATATCGGGACAGGGACAGGCATATGTAGGTGGTTGACGACCTAATGCAAATATTCTAGCTAACTGGCGCCAGGGGCTATAGAAATGGGCGACATGTTTCCCGGCGCAGAGGTGATATCTACAAGGCATGACTTTCACTGAAGTTTATGCTGATCAAGGGGAAAGGTTATTGGGAACGACCTGAGCGCCATCCAACCTGCTTGGTATGTTACGTCGAAAATATCCCCAAAGGAACACCTCGACTTGGCTAACACGCGCTTAGGGTGCCTCCAAATGTCAAGTTCGAAATCGACGACGTTGAAAGCTCATGGATGGGTAGCCCCAAGTACGACTTCATTTTCAGTCGCTACATGGCAGCTTCCATCAAAGACTGGCCAAAGCTCGTAGGAAGCATATACGAGTAAGCCCCCCCCCCCCGACTCGCTCCCGCAGGTGACGCCCCTGATAACGGACGGTACTCATGATCATCAGCAACGTCAGCACCGGCGGTTGGGTCGAGTTCCAGGACTACGACCTCGAGTGGTATTCCGACGACGGCACCCTGACCGAGGAGCACGAGACGTACAAATGGGTGCAAGCCTTCCTCCAAGCCTGCCGCAAGCTGGGCCGCGACCCGTGCCCTGGCCCGAAGCTCGAGCAGTGGGTTCAGGATGCGGGCTTTAGCAATGTGGTGCACCGGCGCTTCAAGTTTCCACTCGGCCCGTGGGCTAAGGATCCTCACAAGAAGGACGTCGGTATGTGCAATCTGGTGCAGACGCTGGATGGGCTTGAGGCTTTCTCGCTGAAGCTGTTCTGCGGGATCTTGGGCTGGTCCGAGGCTGAGGTCTTGGTGCTGCTGGCAAATGTGCGCCGCGAGATGAAGTCACGGACGATGCATGTGCAGTATGACTTGTAAGTGCTCTGCCCTGGTGGTCGCCTCGTGCCCGTGTGGTGGTGTCTAGTGAGCTCGACTGATGTTCTGCAGCCACGTTGTCTATGCACAGAAATTCTGAAAGAAACAGAGTATCATCGGTGTTTCCGAGTGATGAATCTAGGTATCCCTGGGGCTTGGAACTCGGAGCTCTCATAGTCTGTCTGGGCGATATGAGACTTAGAGACATATAAATGATTACGAAGTATGGGAGCAATATCCCCCCCCAGCTCTGTCAATTAATTATCCTTCATAAACACCTTATTTGATCACCCCCATATCATCTATGTCCGGAGGGAAGGCCATCTTGCATAACTGATGTCTTGCAACCCAGATGAATTGTTATACATGACACCCTAGAGCTTTCACTACCTTACACTGATGTCTGTTGTTAAGGATTTCTTGTTTTGGTGGACAGACTGGATTGCTTACATTGACCTTTGTTTCAACCAAACTGCGGGATACCTACTTTCGTCATTTTACACAGATAGGTAGGCAATTATCACGAGGCTGGTCGTTGTTTTTTCTGTGCGGCATCAAGATACAAGACGATGGGCTACCTTGGCCGCGAGTCACGTTGACGACATTTCGCAACAGCAATGAGTCGTAAAACATCATTTTCGCTGCGAGCTCAGCGCTAGCTGATGAGTGGCCTCGGGTACACTAGGCTAGGCTAGTAGTTCATGAACCCAACGCGGATGGTTCCCTGGTCATTGCTTGTCAAAATCAGGATCCAATTACTATGAATCTGGGGGGTTTGTTCGTTGGCGAGGCCGTATTCGGCAACTGGAACACAACGCAAATGCTGCCGGCGCGAAATTACCAAATCGGGGTGCATTGTACGAAGCACCTTGAAATCTCCAGCCACACTCTCACACTCACAATCATCGCTCTCCCCGCGCTTACACACATCCTGGAAATTAGTCGCCAACACCACCAACAAGGATATGGCTCTAGGGGAAGCGGGCAGATCGGCGCCGCCAGCCACGTTGGGCGCCAGGCCTAGGCCCGCTCCCCTTGCCCTTACACCAGACGAAAGCAGTCAGGGCCGAATGTGTCAATGTGGTGATGATGATGATGATGCTCAGCGACGCAAACGCCAATGGAACCTCGCGGCCGCCATTCCGAGTATCTGCTGTTTGGCGGGGGGTTCCGGGGGACATATGCATGAGATGATATTTATATCGAGGAACTCCATGACCTGGGGAACCTTGGGAGGAGGAGGAGAAAGCAGAACACTCACCGGTTGTTGAAAAGCAAGGATCGACATGGGCCGGCGTGCAGATATTATAGATACATTGGGTGCTATACCGATGCACTGCAGCGGCGCGGTGGCTTGCACTTTGACAGCCGGGATGAATCGGGGAGGACGTTTCGGGAACGTGTTGGAGAAGGCGTCCAGTCGGAACAAGGGCACACATCGAGCGTCTACAGGAATTATTGTCCTTCGTACAGATAGATTGGTGAAGGAGTAATGTTGAAACTTGGCGGTGCTGCAGCCGTTGCGTTGCGCCTGTTTCTGCAGGGACTGCTGGGGAACCTCGAGTTGCATTTGCAATTGAGATTGACAGGAATGCGGATGTGGTTAGGGTCAGACAATCTGTTGGTGTTGAACATGTTGGTCGTGAACAAACATGGACAACTTGGCATTGAATCCATCCATGTCTGGAATCCCCATCCATTTCGCCTCACCCATCGTCCGTCGCACATCCACACCAAATGCAGACTAATTAGGGGTCATCAACTCCCGCGTGCAGCGCCGCCGTTTTGCTTTCCTTCTTTTTTCTGACTTGACAGTTTAAACGCTGACGCCACCAACATCAACAGCAGCAACAACGAGGCCGAGCTCTGGAGAACAGCTGATGGTTGTTGTTGGTGCGCCCCAGACAAATCATCGCCAATGCCTTCGGATGCAGTCTTTGTTTGCCCAAGTCCAAACCAAACCGCCGTGACACTGCCGGACCAAGCCTCCGTCCGGCATCCAACTCTGCTGGGGTACCTTGGTTGAGATGGCGGAGAACCACCGACTTGATGCCGGTCAAGGCAGAACCAACGACAGCAGTCAGCGACAGCCGGCGAAATCTCCGGTGAAAGAGGGTTACGGGAAACGACGTCATGAACTGGAGTCTGGAGACGGTCGCTTGGAGAGTTGCATCCTGCGCCGTGCGAGGAACCGAGACGAGGCAAAAGGAAAAGGGTGAGGGCGATGTTGCGAGGGTTATTAGAAAGGATCGCAGCACAGAATATGCAATCCTTTTTTACTGAACAGACATTACAAACGACGGATACGTACCTTGCCTTGCCCACTCGCCTGAGTCGCCTTGAAGTGTCGCCTCGACGTGGGTGCCAGCAGGTCAGGTGATGGCCTCGACACGCCTGCCAGCGAAGCACTGGCCGGCCATGGAAGCCATGGAACGCCTTGTTAACGCCCGGTTGACGCCTTCGGACGCAAGCATTCGGGGGGTCCCCGTCTAACCCTGCCAGTCGTCGGATGGGCCCTCCAAAACCCTGCCTGTTTTGCCTGATGCCGATATCATGCATGGACGGACGGGGCTTGCTGCGGAGGGCCCTGCGGAGGAAGACCAATGTTCTCTTGCTGATCCGAGTTTCTTCCCCTTTTAGCATGGGCGCACATGTCAGTCTTCGGAGGACCGTGGTCTCTCTCCACCCGTGGCCGGGGGCGTCCAGCCGAGACAGATGGGTGCTAGAGTGCCGGCCAGCGCATTGTATTCGAAGTACAAGTTGGTAATAGAGAAGAAACGTCGAGGTGATTATGGACATGGTCTAGCGTCTCTTGTTGAGCTTGTCTTGTCTTTGGCTTGGGATATGCAGTGTTTCTTCTTGGATGAGAAAATCAACGGGGGCAGACAGGACTGGGGGGGCTGGGGCTCGGTGCTGCAAGGTGAGCTGCATCTCTCATCGATCTGCGTCGGGGAAAGGTTGCCGACCTGCTTGAGTAGGATGCACCGCCCGCCAAGAAGCCCTACCTACGTTGGAAGGGTTTCACCATGGTCCCTTTTTCCGTCTTTGACGCTGTTCGAGAAGGTCTGTTGGGTGGGAAATGGAACACACCAGCCCCCCCTCCCCTGTGTTGTATAATACGTAGCAGGGGGATGAATAGAGGGGGGAGCCAGGGGAGCTAGGAGGAAGAGAGGAGGTTGGCGGGCGAGCTTCCAAACCTCAAATCTCGAACCAAAAACCCACCCAGCAGTTGCATGCCGACGATGCTGATACGTACTCGTGTCATGGGGGCATCTGAGTGGATTCATACTGTAGCTTCGTTGCCGCCAAGGTCGCACACCCGTGTCAATGTATCAAAGCAAAGGTAAAGGCAAAGGTACGCATTGGGATGTAGGTAAGCAAGTAAGGAAGGGCGAGGATGGCATTGCATGGCGCCGCGTTGCGTTGCAGGGCATAATGCACATGCCGCAGAGACGAGCAACCCGAAACCAGACACTACTGTACGGTCCGTGTATGTAGGCAGCAGTAGAGGGAAGATCTGCCGCCCGTCATCTTGACCGTTCGTACAGAACAGTACGTCCAGACCAGCGCGGCCGAGAGAGGATATCCTCTCAGTGAAGAATCACGTTGGACCGGGCAAGGCTAGGATTCGCACGGCGCGGGAGTCTCGAAGCGGGAATTGCGGCGAACTGGCCGGGGGGGAGGGGAAGGAGGAGAAGTACATGTACGTACTGTAGGACAAACAAGCTGCTGTGCTGCTGCTGCTGCTGGAGGATCTAGGGACAGGCTATCCAAGAATTGAGGCATAGCATGGCATGGTATGGCTATGGCTATGGCTATGGCGTGGGCTTCGGCTTGAGCTGGGGCGTGCGTGGCATCACATCCGCCCGGGGAGAGGCGGTGGGACGGCTTGGGAACGGTCCTGTTGCTGATGAGCGGGCGAGTATGCAACCTGTCGGGCCCGCCGGCTGGATCGTCGCCGGCGTGTGCGTGTGTGTTTCCGCTGTGGGTACTTTGTATTTGTATTTGTAGATGGAAACATGGAAGCTGGGCGTGCGTTGTCGATGCGATGGATGTCGAAGAAGGGCTTATGTTGCGATGGGTAGATTGCATTGGATATCACGGATGCGAAGGTTACGAGACGGGATGCGATGCGATGCGAAATGCGATGCGATGCGAAATGCGATGCGTGAGACGGACAGCCACGGGGGCGGGCATGTCTCTCGCAGGCTGTACCGCATTAGGTAGTCACGGGAGCTTCAGTTAAAAGTTCCAAGATGATAAGATCCATCAACGTTGTTACTTACTACGGTAGGTACTGAGTAGTAGTACGTACAAGATATAAGATATCCTCCCGTCGCTCTCGTCGATGCCCCGGCCGGTCGGCACGGAGGCATCTGTTGCGAATCTCGTGCCAGGTGTCAATCAGAATCAGCCCGGTCCCGGAGCCGTCATGACGACTCGCTGCGTAACGCTCCGTATTTGGATTTGGCTTCCATGACAATGGATGCGGCTATCGTCGCTCGTTTTGCTACCTTACCTGGATGTACTGTACTGTTGATGCTGGGCAAAGAACGAGAGTGCCTTCCGTTGTCATTAGATGCGAGAGAAATGAAATCTACATATCCGTCACAGTGTCAAATCTTTTCCTTTCTGTCGTCACATCCACCATCTCACCATGGATCCAAGGTCACCACCATCCAAGGTCACCTCCACTGGCCAAGGGCATCATCCTTGTTGCTGCTGTCTCTCGTCTGCTGCTCCTCATCACTCCCGTCTCCCCTTTCCTCTAGGCTCTAGCCGCCTCCTAGCCTGGGTCTCTGTCCCTTGGCCCGCTCTCTGCCATGTGGTGCCGCTGACCATGCACTGTATCCCTCCACTCCATGATCCATGGATCCAAGGATGTGCGTGGTAGGTAGCTTCGCATGTGCACTCCGTTACCCGTTCGTTCGTTACCTTACCCCAGCCTGAGCAGGCCAGAGCAGGCTTGAGCAGGCCCGTTGTTATTGCAGTTGCTCGCTCACACAATAAAACATCCGCCCTCATCCCTCCAACGCCGGCCTTTTGCTGCTGTCTTGCTGTTCTCACCACGGGCCGCTGTCTGTTTTACCCTCTTCTCGCTCTGTTCAGTTTCTCACATTACTCACCTAACCTATCCTCCTCCGCAAGCAATTGTCCAAGACGGTGCTAAAACACGGCCTCCATCTCCCCATTGTCGCTAGCCCCGGCTCCTCTCCCCGGCCTTTGACAGCGCGATACTTTACGTGTCGGCTGCTAAACCCAAGCCCGTCACCAACGACGCAGGCGCATCGGCATTTGCGAAACTCCCCAGTGTCCGCTCACTATTAATTAACGCCCACTCTCCCACCCGCGGCTCCAATTCGAGAGAGCAAACATCACGATACGACTACCTGACGAGGATCAAAAATACAATTCTATTACTCTTACTGTGTCCGCCCGCACCGTCATGCCTTTCAACTAGCCGTCTGAATTGCCAATTAAACTCTCCCCCCCGAAGCCCCGACTAACACCGTCGCCCGCCGGATCCTCCACTTCTATTAAACTCCCTCGACCCTCGATCGGCCTGCCTTGGAACCTCCGCGAGACATACGCCGCCTCAGAAACGCCGCTGACCGACCGACTCTCGACACGGAGACTTCCCCAGCTTGCAAATTGACCGTCGCCCGTCCCTCCTTGTTCGATATCTGGGGCGTTGGGTGCAAGTACACCTAGCTCCCCTCCGCGCCTCAGTCAAGACGGCACCATTTCGAGACAGCAGCGACTACCGCGAGATGGCCATGGATGCGCTGAAAAACATCACCAACAACATTCCGGATTGGTTGAAACGCCTGGACGACCTCAGCGGCCAGATCGACCAGCGCCAGGCCGAGCTGGCTGCAGTCGCCGCCGCTGAAGGACGGAGCCCCGAGACCAAGTCTCTACGGAACAAAGGCTCGACAGAATCGCTGAAGCCCAACGACGATGGCCCCTCGCCATTTTCCCAGCCGGCAGAGCTCCTGGCCACCGATACAAACGATATAATACCTGAGGATGCTCCTCTCCCTCCCCCCGTCACACATCCGTTGACGCCTCCGGCCGGCGCACAACGGCCACCCGCATCCCCGCCGAGCCCATCCGCTATAAAGCAGTCCCGGGAGGCCATCATGGCAGCACGAACACGGGTGCGAGCTCAAGCTAAGAAGAGACATCGCTCGTCATCCTTCGTCTCGGCCGAGGGTGCTCCCCCGTCCTATCGGACGCGGAGCATGATCATTGTCTACTACGACAGCTACGTGCAGAGCTTCTTCGACGACTTGGTCAGGTTTGTGTCTTCGAGCCGGAATCTGATGCGCAAGGCCAAAATGGCGGCCAAGGTTGCGCAGATCAAACGTTTGGCCGAGATGGACGTGCCTGAGGACGGCAACAACAGCGGCGACGATAACAGGCTTGAGGCACTGCCTTCACTGCGATATATGAGCACAAGAAGATTTGGCCCCATGTCATCACTGTCACGGCCAGGGATGAACGACCAACCGCCGGATGCATATGATAATCTAGACAAAGGCCTGGAGTTCGTCCAAAGCATGTGCGAACACGGGGCCCACCAGTTTCTGCGGGACGGCGACTGCAACGACGAGATCACAAAGGTCCAGAAGCGGCTGCGCGAGGTGCTCGCCATGGCCGCCACGGAGACGGACCGCGTCCAGCGCGAAGAACCCGAGCTCGCCAAGGAGA
>JAANBC010000315.1:0-36748 GCA_014621405.1 Stylonectria norvegica
CGGCAGGAGGCACAGATCATTGTGAGGGTGGAGGTGATGTTCAACGGGTGGCGTTGGTAGAGATGGTGAGGGTTGAAATCTCAGGTTGCGTTGGTGGAGGATGGAAGTGTTGAATGTGAAGGATCATGACGTTGCCGAGGTGGAAGAAATTAAAGTGGGCGCGAGTTGGTAATCGGGAATCTCTCAGCCGCTGCGGCGTATTATCACAACCGGCCGACTAGAAGCCTACTTTATCATCGTGTATCTCGGGTTTTACATATGAATTAATTGACTTTATCTAATGAAATCGTCTTATGAAGAAGCATTCACAAAATGCTATGTTGTCTTGCCAACTAAGCCTTGGCCGCCCTACTCATACTTGATCCTAAAGGCCGGCGTCTCGCTCACATCCCAATCATTCTTCTTCCTCTCGTCGCCAAAGATCCTCAACGCATGGAACACAACCTTGTACGTTCCTGGGGGCGCATACGCACCACTCGCCAGCTCGCCCGTCCAGTCGTGCTTGTTAGAGCCCGCGGGGTTCCACAGCAGGGGGAAGCTGTCTGGCTGGCCGAGGCTCTTACCCAGCGCCGTCCCCGTGCTGTTGGAGGTGGAGTTTGTCAGAGGCACAATGTTGGCGCGCAGCTTGGACGAGCCGAGGGCGAGAGACCAGACCAGTGAGGGCAGCACTGTGGTGGTGCTGTTGCCGATGTCAGAGCTGTTGGTCGTGCCGGGCGTGGGCAGTGTGAAGGTGGTGTTTGCGGCAACGGGGGTGAGTTTCGCGTCGTTGGACTTGCTGATCCAGCTGTCTTTGCGTGCGAGAACAGTAGAGTCATGGAGAGAGCCAGTGAGGCCTTGATAGGGGAGCGAGAGCGACGTGCCGTCCGTCCCGTTGATGGCGATGTATCCCGACCAGACGGGCAGACGATCGGCGTTCAGGCCCTCGGGCGCCGTGGGGATGACCTCAACGGCAATCGTCTCTCCGCTGGCAATGGTCACCTTGCCCTCGCTGAACCTGAGGCTCGCGTGGGCTTCGACGGGCTCGTTGGGGAACTTATCGGGGTAGATGCTCTTGTCGACCAAGGTGTACATGGTGATGGCGGGGACATGGGATATCTCAAAGGTGATGTCCTTGCTACCCGTGTTGCTGAGCGTAAAGTTGAGTACCTCGACGAAGTGATCCGTGTCGTTGAACGAAAGGCTCGACGGGCTCAGCAGTGTCGTCGCGTGGGCGGCGTCCCAAGCCTGAACAAGGCCACCTCCCTGCTGCGGCACCGGCGCGATAAAGTCGTAAAAGGCTGTTCCATCATTGAACAGCTGCGGATTCGCACTGGCCGACATGAGGTTCTCGATGACAACGGGGTCTAGCTTGCCGCGGACCTCGATGATGAGCGCCACGATGGCGGCCGCAAGGGGGCAGGCCATGGATGTGCCAGACAAGACGGCGTAGCTGCCCAGAGCTGTCGGATAAGTGGACAAGATGCTTCCACCGGGCGTTCCGAACTGAGGCTTGACGTCCATCTCCCATGTTGGGCCCCACGAGGTGAAGGTACTCAGGGCACCGCCCGTCACCTTGTTGTCGATTTGCAGCAGGTGAACTCCAGCGTGAGCCGCGCCGACCATTTCCAGCTCAACCTTGGATCCAACCTTGAGGAGCGAAATCCAGCTCTCGCCCTGCTCGGCCGTAACCATGCCGGAAGCCAGGATGCCCTCAACTTCCGTAACGGCGATCTTGGTAGTTCCCTGCGCGCTGTTGTAGACCATGATGTATTTGGCTCCCGCGTTGGCCGCGTTCTGTGCTTTCTGCACGAACGTACATGTTCCCCGTCGGATGAGCACGATATATCCGCTCAGATCAGGCGTGTTTGCTGGGTAAGCATCGCAGCCGGCATCCGGGGCGGTGATATCGTAGCTCGGCGACCAAAGAGGAAGTTTGACATCATCCCAAGCAGCGGGTTCTCCGGGAGTGTATCCGAACTCCTCCTGCTTACTTCCGTTGACCGAGTAGTGAGATAGAGAAAGTAGAGCGAGCGACTTGGTGTTGTCAAAGGATGCGATGGCGCTGACCCCCTTACCCTCGGCCGCCGTGCTGGCGTAGAACAGACCAATATCGCCCTCGTTACCAGCAGAGACCATGCAGGGAACGCCTTGGTCGACGATTCGCGAGACAGCAACGGCCCATGGCTCTTCAGACCAGCCGGAGGGGCCGCCGATGGAGGCCGTGATGATATCCGCGCCATCCTCGAAGGCCTGGTTGAAAGCCGCGATCAGAACGTCGTTGCCTGCTTGGCCTTCACAGCCGAAGACGCGGTAGGCGCCGAGAGTCACTCCAGGAGCTCCGCCGGTGAAGCCGAAGGCGTTCTCCTGCGCTGCAACGATTCCGGCGACGTGGGTGCCGTGGCCTGCGCAGTCCATGGGGTCACTATCAGGGCTGGGCTTGTTGAAGCCAGTGTAGGCATCGCCGACAAGGTCAGTTCCGAAGGTTACCAGGCAGTCAGGGCCGAAGCATCCACCCAAAGCAGGATGCTTGTAATCAATCTGTTCATTTCCAAAGGTAAGTTTCACGATAAATCAGGGAAGTCTGGCAGTAATCGTGGTATCACTTACACCAGTGTCAACGACGGCAATCTTGATACCCTTTCCGGTAACGCCGTCTGCTCGCAGCTTATCAACCTGGGTCATGACATGGGTTGAGAAGGTATCCTTGGCCGTCTCGTTGACAGCCCTTTTCTTCGAGATCGCATACTCCTTGTCCGGGGTGCCCGTCCATTCGACAATGGGCGTCGGAATCTTATACAACTGAACTGGCCACATTTGCTTCACGGCCGGCAGCGCAGCTATGCGTGCGGCTTTATCCTCGGCGTTGTCGATGTCGTTGAACTGAATCGACGCCCCCTTGAAAAGTTTGTAGTCGAACGTCATGCGAGTCTCTCCGTCTGCAGCGGTCTTGACATAGAAGTCGGCGGCATCCTGGTAAACCCATCCGTTAACGCTTGAAACAAGCACAAGCCAGTATTTGCGAGCTATTCCAGAGGAGACTTACATGATCGTCTTCGAATTCGAAGATATAAGCACCTGGGACTCTGGCGCCAACTTTCTTTTCTCCAACCTTTTCGACGCCCAAAGCCGTCGACAGTGTTGCTAACAACGCAACAAACACACTTGAGCGGACCATAGTGAGTGAATGGATTCCTGACAGCGTGTATAAATGAGTGAACTGAAAAGAGAGTAAAGAACGTGTGATGGTAGCAAATTATCCAGACATCGGTGGGCAGCGAGGCAAGCTAAATACGAAACCAACGGCTCCAAAACCAATATATCTCTTCGTGACACTGCGTCTCTTGTCTTTGATACCATCCCATGTCTCAGCGGCCAGGGTTACGCGCAGCTCTCTCTGCATCGCAACATGGCTTCCACCGATCGGCCCGCACACTTGCACCTATCCGGGCAGGTCGCTGGGAACTGCGAGACAAAAGTTCGGGCGCACGAGAGATTGCAGGGGATGGAAGTATCGCGGGCCGCCAAGCGCAGAACAACTACCGAAGACGCAGGTACAGATATCTGCATGTCAAGTGAGATAAGAGACCTTCCCTCTTGAAGCAAGGCTCGAGAGGGAGGGAAGGACTTCAATCGCCTCTTGCACCACTCACACGATCAACCTCCTCCTTTGGGAAAGCGTCTCCGCTTGCGATCCCACTGCTTGACAGCCCGGAAGTGGGCGAAGAGCAGGATCAGCAGGTGGAAAGTCCGAAAGAAGCTGTTGCGGGTTCTGTTCAAAGGTGATGGAAGATGCCTCGGTATCGTGGCTCGATTGGAGCAGATTGTTACCTTCAATTAGTTAGACTAGTGGTTGTGACACGGGAGGCCTAATCAACACTAACAGGGAGGACTTTTATACGGAGGCCCGAAACCAAAGGATCACCTTGCATGGATGCTGTAGATCGATCGACAGGCACTGCCTGGTCACGGAGCTTGTCGATGGAGCCATTCTTAATTGTCAAGCTTAAAAGTTCCTCAAACCCAATGTCGTCTTTCCATCGTAGCACTGCGTCACGGTCGTGGGAAGCGACATCGTCGGATGAAGGAGTGCAACTCGAATCTCTACCTGCCCAATTGAACGCGCGCGTCTATGTTCCTGTTATATTGGGTTCCTGTCGAGTTAAGGGGAAGACGGTGGTAGATGTGAGGGACCTTTGTCTGCGAGTTTTCGGACAGAGCATCGCGGGCTCACCATGTCGGGGACGGTCTTTAGAGAAGCGCTTTCAATTCCGCCAGTCACTCGTATAGAAAGCGTATGCCAAGGAACTGGGGAGATTAGATCAAGGCGCGATCGAAGTTGATGGGCTTGGCGGCGACAAAAGAACGTTGATTTATACATCAGGGCCTTTTGCAGTGGCAATCAAAAGATAGACAGGGTTCATTGAATCTGCTTCTGATTGCCGAGGCAGCTCGCCTCAGAGCACTATATCAGACGCCGAGCTATGCGTAAAACAGGGGTGTAGGTTCGAGACCGAGGCGCCTTTGGTTGTGAAACGTCCCAGAAGCGGCAGCTCGCAGCGACACGTTCGTTGGAGAACCGTTAATTTACATCCGTGGCGGCTGAGTAATAGCGTTTATGAGGTACACTGCATGCAGTACTTTGTGGCATTGTGCTTTAAGACAAGCGGTGCGGCTGGTTTCGCGTAGTGCAACGACTTGCTGCTATGGCGAAGGCTGGAGTGCCTGGAACTCTTGACCAGAAGAATTCTGGAAAGACCAGCGCTAAGGTTCATATGAGTTAAAACCTGCCTACCTTATTCATGCCGGTGTGTGTTCCTCAATGTTGCTCGCATCCTTTCAAAGAGCTATTGTTCCATGCCCAGCTCCCAAGTTCGGGTTGAACTGAGCAAATGTAAGCTTGGACCCCTCGGATTCAAAAGAGAAGCCCTCGTGGTTCAGAAGAGAAGCCCATGGCGATAGGCCATAGACTGAAGGTAGCTGCATCTGAGTAACTGGCACCTAGGATCGATTGCTACCATTGGCCTTATTTCCCTTCTTTACGTTTCCACCGGCGTTGTGTGGGACATGCTTCGAAATCACAGATGATCCGCGGATACACCTTGTTAAACGCCACTTAGGTTCCATCGCCTTCTACCACGCATCTGACTAGAATAAACAGATAAGGTTAAAGTTCTTAGATCTTGTAGACAAGGTCCAATGCATTTTTCATGCTGCTCTAATATGGGGTGGCGGTTGATGGAGTTCTGATCGGGACCCTGTCATGCCCCTCCTCTGATTGGCTGGAGAAACATCGACATTTCTCTAAGTGTCTTTCGCAATTCAATTAATGCTGCTATTGGATCCATGGATCTCAGACGCATATGCTTTTTTTGTTCTTTAAAAAACCACACAGACTCTTTATCATCAAAGGAGCAAATTAACAAATACTGAAAGCTCAAAGGCTCAGTCGAATCATCGTGCCTGACATGCGCATCATGTCTCTCGGCAGCGGAACCCTTCAGAGCCCTCCGAGGTCCCACGTCGACTCTAGAGTCCAGAACTCCAATGCCCCGGGCAAGCAAGAACAGACATCTTCTAGCGGACCAGATCTAGAGGGTCAAGTCGAAAAGGAGAAGAATGGCAATGCATCTGCTTTCAAATCTCTCAGCTGGCTAGACCGCTTCCTCGCCATATGGATCATTCTCGCCATGGCCATTGGAATCATATTGGGCAACTTCGTTCCTGAGACAGGCTCAGCTTTGGCAAAAGGCAGTTTTGTTGGCGTCTCGATTCCTATAGGTGAGAGCCCTTGGGCTTTGTTGGTTTCCGGGTCAGGCTCATATTCCCCTCCGTAGCTGTCGGCTTGCTGGTCATGATGTATCCTATCCTTTGCAAGGTTCGCTACGAGTGTCTACACGAGATCCTCTCCAAGCGTGATATCTGGAAGCAGATACTCTTCAGCATATTCCTGAACTGGATTGTAGCCCCATTTCTAATGGTATTCTGCCCCCTCCAAAGGGCTTTGACTCGTCCGCCGAAGAACGATGCTGACGAGAACTCGCGTAGCTAGGACTCGCGTGGGCCTTTCTCCCCGACAAGCCCGAACTACGAGTTGGTCTCATCCTCGTAGGCCTCGCAAGATGCATCGCCATGGTTTGTTTTGATCCACCATCCGGGCTTTTTTGGTCATCGCTTATTTCCCCCCCCCCATTCTAGGTCCTGATCTGGAACGGCCTCGCTGGTGGGGACAGCGAATATTGCGCGATTCTGGTTGCCATCAACTCGATCCTGCAGATGGTACTCTATGCGCCTCTATCTGTATTTTTCATCCGGATAATCAGTGGCGAGCATGGGGCAACTGACGTCTCATACTCGACTGTTGCCAAAAGCGTTGCCGTCTTCTTGGGCATCCCGCTAGCTGCCGCCATTATTACACGCTTCACTCTTCGAGCATTGATAGGAGCCGATCGATATGAGCGTGTGTTCCTGCGCATCATCTCCCCTTGGTCTCTGGTCGGGTTACTCTATACAATTTTGGTATTGTTCGCGTCTCAGGGCCATCGGGTGGTGCACCAAATAGTCTCCGTCGTCCGGGTTGCTGCGCCGCTTGTCGTTTACTTCATCATCATCTTCTTCGCGACTCTAATGATAGCGCGGCGAGCCGGGTTCGGCTACCCTCTCGCAACGACCCAGAGCTTTACCGCCGCGAGCAACAACTTTGAGCTGGCTATTGCCGTTGCGATTACAACGTTTGGGCCCGGTAGCGACCAGGCTCTCGCAGCCACCGTCGGTCCACTGATCGAAGTGCCGGTTCTTCTGGGGCTCGTCTACCTTCTCCGCAGAGTCTCAAAGAGATGGGAGTGGGCAGTGTGACCGTGATGGGGCCGAAGATTCATCATTTTGAGGAGCTGGGATAGCATAAATGCGCCTTCGACATAGCGGGGATTACATGCTTCTGAGTCCCCTCCTAATCGTATTCTCTTGTTGTTTGTGTCGGAAATGCGTTCAGCGTGGATAGAATGAGTAACAATAGAAATCAAGTCATCTGGTCCACGAGCTGTAACAAGTCGGTGTTCCGGATAAGACAGTCTCTTCTTTCCGCGCAGCCAAGTGCGGCGCGCGCCTCTCTTGAATCTAGATGACCACGAAGCTGTGCAAGGATCGTTGCTGCCTCTAGACAAGGCATATGGTTCGGGGTGATCGATGTCACCTGAACGATGTCAGGAGGTTGACACCGGCCTGGTCCGGTTGATTTCGCGTGAGATAACGCGCTGTCTTCGCATGGCTCGCCAGTGTAGCTGTGTGCCCATGATACAATCTGGTCCTGCTGGGACTGCACAGCGTCGAGTTGCTGTAATTCATGCCGAAGGGCTTGCTGCTGAAGAGGCGATATCGAAGAGGCCCCAACATCCTGGCGCGTTGATGCAGCTGCTCTTGGTGCCTCTGGCGGATTGTTGACAAAATCCCTAGCTTCCTCGCAAGGTGCAGAGTCATTTTCCGATGACATTGGGCCCTCAATTGCAGACACCTTGTTAGCATTGAAAGCAACCTGTCCAGAGATTCTCGCGTCAACTTCTTCTCTCCGGACGCCCTTTGCAATCAGCATCTCTCTTAATATCGTGTTTTCGACCGCCAGAGCGCGAGCAACGTGCTGCATCTCACGCGTAGCCTGCGCATCGCGATGCTCATACTCCTGAATGCGACGCTGCAGGTCGTCCAAATACTCGCGGTGGCGAGCTCGGGATCGACGCTGGTTTTCGCGATTGAGGGCGGTTGACGCAGGCGTTCTTGTCTGAAGTCATGTCAGAACCAGACACATGTTTTGTGTACTAGTAGTTGTTGGACATAGTACCGTTCGGGGCATATCTGATGGAACGTCTCGCTCTCTTCTTCAAAGTAGATTGTTTGTACAGTTTGAGGTCTTGGAGTCGTGAATCAAAGAACTTTACAATCGTTGACGTAGATAGTAGTTTGCTGAGAAACATAGCAGAATTCACCTGTGATCCATACGCCTATTTTACCTTCGGGTTTTTGAACTGAAGCAAAATGGCAAAAAGCGTTGCTGGTCTAGGGTAAGTAAATTCGAGTTTGCAGGTGGCATGGATGCAATGGCTCTATTCTCGTCATGGAGGAGGGGTAACGTCGGCTCCGGAGAAACGGTGGTCCGTGCCCCGCGCCTCCAGCTTTTGCTGTGGGAACAGACTTGCATGAAATGGAGTAAAAACCGCCAATGGTTGAGTCACATCTCAAGGTCTTGATGCTCTCGCGCCGCTTCGTTCCCTTAGTTTCCTCTTCTATTCTTCCTTCTTCCTCTCAGTTTTCCACGACGCGATTTCTCGGAAAGTTACAGCCGCAGCGACAGCTCCACACGCGACTACAACGTCAACCTCTATCGCGACCTCGAACCGCGTTCCCTCTACAGGCTCTACTTCACGAAACCTTCCACCAACGCCCTTACCAGCGAACCGCTTCGACCATGGCGACCGACGCCAACACTCTGGCTGCCCAGCTCAAGCAGTTGGGACTCGACAAGGTCGACCCGTATCCCAATTGCCACCCCGAGACGAACCCTATCGATATCTACCGATCCCATATCACGGGCCTGATGCACCAAGTCACTGGTGTCGACCCTAAGATCATCTTCCCTGCCGTCCAATGGACCCAGTCACTAGACAAGGGCGATGCAATTATTGCTATCCCTGCTCTCCGTGTCAAGGGGAAAAAGCCTCCAGAGCTGGTTGAGGAGTGGTGTGCCAAGGTGAGCAGCACTTTCATTTTGGCAGTGGTACAACTCCTAATTAACCGTGAATAGTTCCCCGAGTCGCCGCTGGTTGAGAAGCCCACGCCTGCTGGCCCTTTCATGCAGTTCTTCTTCAAGCCGGCTGAATTGACAAAATTTCTCATTCCTACCATCCGACAGCGTGGAACAGCCTTTGGCCAGAACCCTCACAACGGCCTCAAAGACCCCAACGACCCCAACTCCGGCAAGAAAGAGATGATCGTCGAGTTCTCTTCTCCAAACATTGCCAAGCCCTTCCATGCGGGCCATCTCCGAAGTACAATCATCGGTGGCTTCCTCGCAAAACTGTACGCTGGTGCAGGCTGGGATGTCACGCGAATCAACTACCTAGGTGATTGGGGCAAGCAGTACGGCCTGCTGGCTCTGGCTTGGGTAAAATGGGGCGAGGAAGAGGCTCTCCTGGCTGATCCTATCAATCATCTCTTCAACCTTTACGTGCGAATCAATGCCGACATGAGTACTGAGAAAGAGAACATTGCAGCAAAGAAGGCGGCCGGTGAAGATGTATCCGCTTTGGAGGCAAATTCTCTAGATGAACAGGCCCGCAAATACTTCCGGCAGATGTCAAATGGTGATGCCGACGCCGTTGCTATCTGGCAGCGATTCCGAGACCTCAGCATCGTGCGATATAAGAAGACCTACGCCCGACTGAACATTGAGTTCGATGTGTATTCTGGAGAGAGCCAAGTTCCAGAAGCAGACATGGAGAAGGCTGCCAAGATTATATCCGAAAAAGGAATATCGGAGGATGCAGAAGGTGCCGTTCTCATTGACTTCTCCAAACATGTTCCTGGCAAGGCCGGAAAGAGCCTCGAAAAGGCCATCATCCGGAAACGGGATGGCACAGCTCTGTACCTCACCCGTGATATCAGCGAACTCTTCAACCGAAACGACAAGTACAAGTTTGATCATATGATTTACGTCGTTGCCTCGGCTCAGGACTTACATCTGAAGCAGCTGTTCAAGACCATTGAGTTGATGGGACGCGACGACATTTCCAGCAGATGCCAACACGTCAACTTTGGAATGGTCCTCGGAATGAGCACGCGAAGGGGTACAGTGAAGTTCCTGGACGATATCCTGCGAGACGTCGCCGAGAAGATGCACGAGGTCATGAAGACAAACGAGGTCAAGTATTCACAGGTGGAGAACCCTGAGGCTGTTGCGGACATCCTAGGTATCAGCAGTGTCATGGTACAGGACATGTCAGGAAAGAGGTACGTCTATCTATACGTGATATACTATCACACCTACTAACTTGCGTAGGATCAACAACTACACCTTCAACATGGAGGCAATGACCTCATTCGAGGGCGACACGGGCCCCTATCTGCAGTACGCCCATGCTCGTCTCTGTTCAATCCGACGAAAGGTTGGGCTTAGCGACGAGGAGGTGGCATCGGCCGACCTCAGTCTTCTGACTGAGAAGCACGCGACAGATCTTATTCGATGTCTTGCCCAGTGGCCCGATGTTGTGCAGAACACTCTCAAGACCTTGGAGCCTACTACGATCTTAACGTACCTATTCAAGATGAGCCACATCTTGAGTTCGAGTTATGACCACTTGCGAATTGTTGGCAGCGAAAAAGAGCTGCAGAAGGCGCGAATGGCCTTGTATGATTCCGCGCGAATCGTTTTGAACAACGGCATGAAATTGCTTGGCCTTTCGCCCGTAGACAGGTATGTCCACCAAAGCCGCAACTAGCCCGAGGTACACTAACACATAGTAGAATGTAGGATGAATAAGAGGAGACGTGCAAAAATGTGTAAACTCTGGACGCGTGGTTCAGGAGTGCTCATGGTCGGCCTCGACGCAGGCTAAATCAACGCGAATCTTCATCGGATTGGATCGTCTTAATGATACACACACGTTGTGCAAGGCTACTTCCGACGATTTTGGGAGACAAAATAACTGAGGTTTTCAAAGGAGAGGTTCACAAAAAAAGAAATATGACAATGCCTAAAACTTACACTATCCGCCTTGAAAGCTTGAAGAATACATTTAATATACCCAGTCCGATGCATCATCTAGAAAATATCGTCAAGAATTTCTCACGACTACATGAGCTCATAACGTATTGTCTCACTACGCTCGTATGAGTTCAGGTAAGATAACACGATTGGCACTGAAAAATTCAGTCCTACAACATGTTTTGGAGGTAGACTAACAACATAGACTTGTCGCCGTGTTGGAAAGACAATACCAGGATCGGAATACTAACGTGGCTAGGACTTCGCTTAGGCATTCCGAATGATAACATCGAGCCACAAACCCTGTTTACTTGCTTCTCAGTCCGTCTTTGTCATATAAATCAGAACATATACATCAGCGTGGTCTCTAGTCCGAATGGCAGGCCGGACATTTTCGACATCGTCAGGGTAGATACCATAGACGACTGAACGGTCAGGGCCGCTGCTGCTGGGACCATTTCAAGGCCAGACCACCATCTGATGAAAGATCGCCTTCTCGGCATTTCATGGCCAGACAATGCTTGCTTGGATAACCCAGAATAGGGCGCCGCCACTGCCGTGGACGAAACAGGAATCCAGTGCATTGCCGAGAAGCAGGGCCTGGGGCTTCACCGCGAGGTCTGGAACGGTCTTGCACTCCTCATCTGGACGCATCTCTGCCGAGTTTGGAAGAATCTCATGCAACCAACAGCTCTCCGGGATTTCATGACAGTGAGATGGGTCAGCCCTGCACTACACTGGGACGCGGCATTGCTTTTCTTAGTTCTTCCCTAGGATGAGTGAGGCCATAGAGGCTGAGAACAGCTACAGCATCCGTTCTGGAACTACAATCGGGGCCGTAGTTCCCGCCCGGATGGCACCGGTAGTAGAGACAGCCGAAGCTATCTGAACCAACAGTATTTCGCATCAAAATGGATCTAGGAGGGAGCTAGGGGCGAATCTTGAGGCCTACTCCCTACTCCTTTCTCAGGGCTTTCGGGCAGGGGATCAAAGATCCAAGTCTCCTTCCCTGGGACCCCGTATGATGCCCCAGAAATATCATGCATTTCGCCATCTGGATCACCGGTTAAAAGTGGAAGGAGAGGGTCTGGTCCTAAGCGGAGAAGGCAAATGCTCCACGAGAGGCGAAGAAGCGAGATTTTCCGTGCGAACTATCATGGTGTAAGCAGCGAGGGTATCGTGGCCTAGGCTTCAACAGGGGTTCTACAAGGGATGCACATGGAAGATCCGCATACAATGTTACCAACTCAGCTTTCTCGACTGTGCGTCTCTAAGAGGGGCGAATATCCGTGCCCTGTATTCGTAAGAAGGGGCTGGTCCATGTCGAGGTCAGGTACCACATCAAGTTTACCGACTTATGCAAGAGACCAGGGGGATATCACATGGACGAGGACAGGCATGTCCCATATCCTGAGCCATGCAACGCCTTGAGGTGATTTCTTCATGTGCTGTCACATCGGCAAAGGCCCTTCATTTCCAAGATACCGGAATACACAGGGACATCACCCGAAGAGTACGAAATACATGTCTATACCGGGAAGAGCCTGGGAATCTCGAGCCGCAGAGTCGGGTAAATGGAAAGACTGTTGGTTCGAACCACGGCAGATGTTTTCAGTGCCGGAATCTTGAGAATTCGGAACAAAAACCTAATAAAACTAAGCAAAGGCCCCTGGTATTTCAGCAAAATACGCAACCGGTGCTGCTTCCGAACCCGAGTGTGAAGGATAGCGAAAGCGAACAAAGGCAATGGCTAGAAGTCAGGGGTGACATGCGGCATGCAGGCTACAGACCAGCCTCGACGATGAAGAGCATGGGAGTGCAGATGCAGGAGTACGCAGCACTGAGACGCTCGCTTACAGAGATCCATGCAGGAGTCATGTTGAGTCTCTGGGATATTTTACTGTTGCAGGGACCTGTATCTGTGGCAGGGCAGACGAGCATGAACGTCGATGTAACGGGAGAGCGCCCAGATAGGAGAGGAAGCGGTTAAGCGATCATCGAGGGTGCCTTTAGAAATTGCTTTTCGTGATCCATAACGCCTCTGGAGATGTTATGCTTACTTGGCCGTTATGGAGTTTATCACAAAGTGTGGATTTCTGGGTGAAATTGAGGCTGGAGCAGTCTAATTTAGGTAACTCACGGTGTATTAAAAGACTAATTATGTTGCGGAAGACGCTCACATCTATATACAGTGCCTAAAACATCCGGAGACAGCTTACAGAGTAAACCTGAAGCTAGGGTGCCAGTCACCCATGTTCCTCAACTCCTCCGCCGGGCGGTTTAGTCGGTCATCGCGATCTCCAGCAGCTCTCTTCTTGTTCTCCCTCCACATGAGGAAGAACAGGATCGTAGCAGCCAGGGTACCCATCCACAGCATTCCAAGAGCGGTGCCGTAGCCGGTGTTGTATAGCGGGGCTTCCTTGATCAAGAAGATGTTGGCGCCGATGATGCCAGCAAAGTTGCCCAGGGTGACTTGTATGGATGCGCCGAAAGACCGTTTCCAGTGGCCTGAAAGATTGTTCTGAAGCCAGGCAAGGCAGATGGGGGTGGCCATGTAGCCACCACCGTTGACGAGGAAGACGGCGGCAAACTTGTAATCGCGGCTTTTACCCACCTGGTTCAGAAGCATGGCGTAGCCGATGGTAGCAATGCAAGCTCCGCCGAGGATGAAGCCATAGCGGTGCTTGGTGCGATCCGAAGCCCAGGCGGAGAGAAGCATGACGCCGGCAGAGAGGACGTAAACGGGGATCGTCTGGACCTGGGCATCCTGGGCTTTCCAGCCAAACTCGAGCAGAATGGTGGGCATGAAGAAAACACCAGCGTAGCCTGTCGTTCCAATGCCCATGTAGACAAAGGCACCGAGCCAGATCTTCCAGTCCTTGAGAATACGCATGTAGGCGAACTTGTTGAGTGTGTCCATGCGGCAGTCGTCGCCGGTATCCTCAAAGAGGCGGCGCTGGACGAGCTCCTTTTCCTCGGCGCTCAGAAACTTGGCTTGCTCCGGCCAGTCGGCGATGAAGAATGCAGCGAGGATGGCGAGGAAACAGGTGATGGCTCCCTCGATGATGAAGATCCATCGCCATGCGGACATGCCCTTGTCGCCGCCTAGTCGCGCAATGCCGTAGGCCAGGAGGCCACCAAAGGCACCGCCGATCAGAGTGCTGCAGAAGAAGAAAGACATGCGCTTCTGGAACTCGTGCCTCTTGTAGTACATGGAGGTAACGTAGATAATGCCTGGTAGAACACCGGCCTCGAAGGCGCCAAGTAGGAATCGCAGAGCGACAAGGGAGCCGAAGGAGTGGACGAAGCCCATGCACATGTTGATGATACCCCAGCAGAACATGAGGCCGGAAAGGTACAAGGAGGGGCGGACCTTGCGGATAATCATGTTCGAGGGTACCTCGAGGATGATGTAGGGGATGAAGTAGACCTACATCGTTAGCGGACGAGCCCATGCGGAGAGATTCGACTTGGAGACTTACAAAGAGAGCAATGTTGAAGCGGTTGCCCGACAGGTCAATCTCCTTGGGCATGCCTTGAATACGAGCATTGCTGATGTTGATTCGATCAAGGAACGACATCATGTAGATGATGAACAGGACCGGGTAGATGCAGAGATCCAGCTTCCATAACAGCTTGCGCTCAGCCGCGGGGTCGATGGGCGCAAGGCTCGACTTTGGCGAGCCGGGGATGTGCTTCTCGTCGGATACGGGGACGTGTTTCTCGTTCGTCATGGTGACCTGCTTCTCCTCCTCGAAGACAGACATGGTGTGCTGTGAGGGAGACGCTGAGGTCCGTAAAGCAAACTAAGTGTTGCAAGAGACGGCAGAAAGAAGGGGGTGAAGAAGCCGCAGAGCAGTTTTATGATGGCAGAGAGAAGATCAACCTCGCTCTATAATTATTGACAGTAAAAGTGTATGAAAATGCGCTGAAGGCGGATGGCTTGAATTGATAGCTCCTTGGGGGAGAGACGAGAGAAGAAGAAACGATACCGGCATTGAGCTTGAATATAAACCACATGAACTTATTGCCGTAACGGCGAGCCAAGAGCCACGAGGACGAATCCCTGTACGCACGCGGCACTAACATCAATATATCAGTTTCGCCTCCAGCTCGGCACCCAGCAACGTTTCGAGTGGGACGCCCACGTTGTGCTCGCCGGGGGGGCTCTCATCCTGGCACTTTCAGCGTACATATGCCTCTGCGGTCTCTTAACCCACCGGGTCGGCTCTGTTCAATGTCCACTTCGGAGCCTGTGCCGTGTTAGGACGGGTAGTGGGGGACCTAGCTCGGATAAGGAACTGGTTCCTCAGAAAGAGCCCCTTCGTGGAAGCCGGGGCTAGTTGATTCGGAGTACGTATCGTGGTAAGGGGGATGTATAATGCATAAAACCGCACCCGGCGGCGACTGTCCCTTAGCCGGCGTGTGTGGGGACAGGATCGCTACTGGCAGGGAAGTTGAATAGATGCTAGGGGCTGGGCTAAAGGGAGCTGGGGGATCACTCGACAAGGGCCCGCAATGAGGCTCGAGATGCGTGGGTGTGTGCGGAGGAACCAGGGGATATCCTTGGTGGACTGATGGTTCCGTGTAAAAGCCGTAGAGCGGCGAGCCAGCCGAAGAACTCGACACTCGACTCACCAACTTACGAAGCATCGGTTGCAGGTTAATGGAGAAGAGCTGAGGCTTCTAGTGTGGAGCGAGGCCGCATCAGGGTCGAGAAAGGGGAGATAGACGCCGTTGTCGAACCATGGACGATTGGTGATTGACGCGTGCGAGTGGATTATGATGACTCTCGTGCCTCAACTCATACATAGTCCGTGCGATATAGGTGAGGATGAGAGGCAAGGGAGACATATGCGTGCAATATGTTGATGAGGGGAATATTCATTGCCCACTTGATGTTCTTTGCCGCGATGATGTGTGCGTTCCCTTGCACATTTCAGTCTCATCGGTCAGTCGCAGCACGCCAGTGAAGATCCGGCTCTCGCAGTGGAGAGAAGACTTTGTGATGCCCAAGAGATCTGCAATCCACTGATCAGCATTGCAGTGTGCTCTGTAGGATCCGTACGAAAAGCCGGCTTGTAACTTAACGCATGGGGAGCCATTTGAGGGTACGAGGCTGCGAAATTGCTGCCCTGGACTCGACGCCCTTTCACGTCGAGAGACTGAGAAGCCCAAATCATTGGTATCTCCTCCCTATAAGCGAGGAGCCCGTCCATGTCGATATCGCTCGTTGTTGTCTCTTGTCGGTTGTTGTCTCGTCGTCGTGTGGGCTGATGGCCCGCCTTGGCAGACCCTTGCTCGGCCGAAATGTCATTTATATACCCCTGCCAGTGGAGTCCATCTGCACATTTTGTAGCTAAGACACAGGCTAAGAGTCGAGGGAGCGGATATTCTAGCGTCCGCTTCCCTCCCGTTAAGCCAAAGTAGACCCCCGTCGAGTCTCAAGACCCCGGCTGTCTGAGACCCTGAACCGTGAAGGCCGCATATGCGGGAGACTACCAACACGCAGTTGCGGTACATATGGATCCCATGCCTGGATGGCCCAGGGACGCCGGCGGGAATACGCCACTGTCATGGGCTCCGTGGGATTGAGCTGCGACTGCGGCCCTGATACGAAATTGATGGCAGGCCAGTGACCGTCGCGCCGGGAGTTTCTGCGGCGAGGAGCCATGGGCCATGACCAAAGGACTCCGTTCAACCCTGGCCATCCTTGCTTTTGCACAACGTTGTATTCGTAATGTGACTGCGAGAAGGTTGCCAGATAACTCTGTCGCGCCGAAAACTCCACGCCGATAGCAACTCCAGCCAGCCATTCGAGGTTACGGCAGCAGTGATATGTTCTGGACACAGCATATTATCTGTCGTTTCCATTTATCCAGGACGCAGTAGCTCCTTCATGGTAACCATGGTATGGCTAAGTCGTCGTCGCGGATGATAGACGAGGCAGACCCGCAGGATTGCCCCTAGCAGGGCCTTTGGTGCCTTGCTAGCTGTTGCACCTATGCTGACTCCCGCCCCGTTGATGTTTGACTGGATGAAGAAAGTATTAGTCTGTACGAATAATCCACTGAGTAGAAGCTTTTGTTGCCTCGGCCGAGTACTCAGCAGATCTGGCGTGATCGACTCGAGCCGTCGATTAGGGCGTTGTGGAGATCCCGCGCCAAAGCCATCACCTAGATCAGCACGAGCCATGGCTACCGATGGTGATATGCCAGTGATGCTGGTGCTTGAGTTTGCCAAAGATCAACGGCGAAGACAAACAAATCCCAGAGATCTGACGGCTTGTTGGTTCAACCTCAAGCCACCGGCTCTTCAGAAACCCGCGCCGCCGGATAGGGTGAACTGCAGGATCTAGTGCTACCCATCTCGCGGGACAAGTACTACCTTGCACTTACGAGCGGCCGGCATTTGGGCAAGCCAGTCGCACGTCTCCTTGGCAGCGGGCGTCTTCGGCGGCAAGCTGCCCTGTGCTGCTTCGTGTCCGTCTACCACCCAACTCGGAACGCCATGTGAAGTAGGATAACTCTTCGAGCGACTATGTAGTCATCCTATCCACTGTTGTCCCGTCCATTCTAGGTTGCAGTGTCTCGCTGTTGAATGTCCAAGCATGTACGTCTATAACCATGCCGCTTCAGGTTGAACAGTGGTTGCGGATAAAAAGATCTCCTGCAGCTTCTGCCATCGGCCATCCACCTTCCGCGATAGGAGGGATCGTCGGTTCTGCGGCGCAAATTTCGTATACAAGATGGGTTCACTTGATGCACCGATTCCTGCACGTATGTGGACTGGAGTGCATGCTGGGGCAGAACGGTGAAATCTTGGCGAAATAACACAAGGAAGGGATTTTTGCATCAGCTCTTTTCGACGCGTGGCTGACACGTCTAAGCGGTTGAACGTCTTGCGTAGTAGCCATATAACCGGTCAGTAGGTGAGATGACTTGTCTCGAGCCCTGCTGAGGAATTGGCCATCCTCGAGCCGTACCCCTGACGACGTGATTCCCACCCCTGGACCCAGGTGATCAACCTGGTTACGGAGTTAAACGACCACTGACATCCTCGAACCACCATGGCTTCGTGCCCTGCCGACCCCAACGGA
This sequence comes from Stylonectria norvegica, assembly GCA_014621405.1. Lineage (NCBI taxonomy): Eukaryota > Fungi > Ascomycota > Sordariomycetes > Hypocreales > Nectriaceae > Stylonectria > Stylonectria norvegica. The sequence continues at coordinate 17,829 of JAANBC010000315.1, forward strand.
AGACAAGGGTAAGCCCCGGTCGAGAACCCGTTACCCATGAACACCAACGGCCAGCGAGTGCCGCGGGTGGGAAAGCCTCAAAGAGAAATGCACACTCCTGAATATTTGTGTTGCGTTGCAGGCCGGGGATGCTAGGCTGTCGAGGATCTGAAAGGTGAGCAGGATGGTATAGCCTTTGGCCGTGGATCACCCTGAACGGCTTCGGCGAGGAACGGTCCTTGTTCGTCGACAATTACCTTGGACCTTGCCTTCGGCTCACGGCTCGTTGTTGGTTCTTCGTCCCAGGAGTCTATCACGGCTCCAGTTCTCGAAACAGCTCCCATATATCTTTGGGTCCTCCCGCCGATCCAGCCTTCCCTGAGCCCCCCTGGACGGAAATTTGCCAAGATAGAGGTCCTCTTGCAAGCCCATCCAGGCTCAACCAACATACATCATGGCGGACGCCACGGTCGACCTCAAGGCCGACAATGCGCGCTTGCTATACATTCCCATTGCCGTATTTGGCGTGATCTGTCCTGCGCTGGTTGGAACACGCCTATGGTCGCGGCTGAGAAAGCATGGAAAGCTAGGTCCTGACGACCACACCATCTTTTTGGCACTCGTAAGTTACGAAGCTTCTGTTGCGCTTCGACACTGGGGCAGAACCTGACTCGTCTTTCCCATAGATGTTTGCACTGGCATCAAGTGCACTGGAAATAACCTGTAAGTTCGTCGAGGCTTTGCCGTCAGAAGGTAGCTAACGTTCATTAGCATGCCATTTTGGATTTGGCAAGCACTTCAAGACAATTTTGCCCCATGACAAGGTTGAAGCTCTCAGGGTTCGTGATAATTGAAGACGCAAACTACTCTGAACCGTTAGCAGCTGACTCGAGTGCATTGTCTAGTTCTTCTACCTTACCCAGATCTCTTACAAGATCTCCATCAACTTGACCAAGATCTCTATCCTTCTCCTTTACCTCCGAATTTTTAGCAAAGTCCGGTGGTTCAAATGGCTTTGTTGGTTTCTCATCGCGAGCGTTTTGTGCTACGCCATCGCGTCTGTCACCGCCACGATCTTCCAATGCAGTCCAGTCCAGCGGGCGTTTAACAATACCATCGACGGCACTTGCATCAATAACGCAACATTTTGGTTTGCGAACGCTGGATTCTCCATTACAACCGATATCATAATTCTTTTCATGCCGATGGCACTGGTGTACCAACTCCAGATCCCACAGATCCAGAAGGTGGCCTTATTAGTCGTCTTCGCCCTGGGCGGTTTTGTCGTCATCACATCCTGTCTTCGAGTCACTACCATCGACATAGCCGCCAAATCGAACGACGCCACGTACGACATCTCCTCGACCATGTGGACCGTTATCGAGATGAACGTCGCCATAGTCTGCGCCTGCCTCCCGATGATTAGGCCCCTGATCGTCAAGATATTCCCCAGGCTCATGCCGAAAAGCAGCAGCAACAATCAAAAGTACGGCTCGTCGGCCTATGGTACGAAGTCTTTCGGGGCAAACCACAGCCAAGCACGAGACAAGAATGAGTGGATGCAGATCGATGGGAAGGATGGCATTCGATTGACGCAAATGAAAAAGCCCGGCTCGACAGGAAGCGAGGAGAGCATCCTCGGGCCCGCAGTCGAAGCTGGACCTAGTCTTGTGCCACAACCAAACTGGCCGCCTGGGAGCGACCAACAAAACTCGATACAGAAGACGGTGCAATACAGCATCGAATATTCGAAAAAGTAATTCGAACAAGTTTGGAAAAGACAACTCCAAGGCAACCCTGAACACTTCGCTGCGCTGGCCGCGACCTACCTTGTGAGGCGCTCCAAAAACTGAGGGGTGGGGGAAGACGATTCTTGTTACGTTTCGATGGGTATATGGCGCTAGACCCTACCTTACTCATGAGTACTGTAGATACGGACTTGGCCAGTCGCTTGTATAACGGCGACATCAGCTGGCCGTAGCATATTCTTTACTTGGAAACTAGAAACGAAGTCTACGCAGAACGTTAGATACTAAACATCATATTCACATATAAATACAGACTGACATGGTTCCATTTGTGGAAGAATCCAAGACGATTGGGGTTCAAGTCACAAACGCGACGTACGTTTGTTCCAAATGGAGCTTGCCGGCCGAGTCCTCGCCAGGACCGAGCGATCATGTAAGGGCACATGGTTTTGCTGGTCACTCGCCGTTTTAGCTGCAAGAAAGCGGCGACAGGATCTGCATAACAGGTATGCCCTGTCTAGTTAGGGCAATGCCGTAACTTCACAATGGAGCCGTATTATAGCATTGGCTCAGGATCCAGTCAAGGGGTGGTTGGGGTGCAGAGACATATTCCATCGAGTCTTTCTCTGCGACTTTGTTATTCCCTCCAAGAAAGGCTGGCTTTTCGAACTTGCATTTCCACGCGTGAAGTGTAAGTTTGCGGCCAATTGCTGAGGGCCAAGAGACGAGGTTGAAAATGGAGCATCGGCTAGGATCCCGGCCCCCCCTGGTAGGATCGGAACCTGGCCCCGGGGATTGAAGATTGGCCTCCGGGCGGCCTAAAGTAAAGAAAACCCCCTTGATCGCCTGGACTAAAAACCACCCCACGAAGAACAAAGAATCGGCCGAGTAGGTGTGCGGGCCGTCTCGAGTTCGTCAAAATCTTCCAACCAGCCATGGTTCAGATGCCGTGGCAGGGGCAATGAGTGAACCTTGTGCTGGAAAGGTGACATGCTGGATGCTACCAGAATCGTGTCATCTTGACGACCCGGTCCTTGCCAATGCCTAATTTGGCATGCGGCACGCAGCACGCAGAACGGACAACTCAAGAGAAGACTTTGAGCCCAGCAACGCGGGAAGAAGCCGGGAAGAAGTCGGGATTGATGGAAATTGTGGTCTCGGCAAAGTCACACGGCCCGTCACGGCCCGTAACGAGATGAGAGTCACGATACAGGTCACGTTCTCATCCAAGCTTTGTACGCACGTGATCGGGGCGGAGAAACGATCTCACGACTACCCCCCAATTGCCAGGCTTCCAATCGGGCGAACCAATCAAATCGTTGCTGATCTTCAGGCAGCAGCTTTCAGGACTATCGCAACCCCATCAAACGGCCGCAATGAGGCCGCGTCGTAGATCCGCTACAGGCACCGAAATAACGCCCTCATTTGTATCAGCAACGATCCCGCGCCCCTTCAGCTTCAGCTTCAAATTCTACACCTCTTCCAGCGTCGTCACCAGCGCCGTCTTCAGCTACAGGCTTACGCAGAGTTTCAAGCGCGAATTACGCTCGCTCCTGCACGTGAGGTTGGGATCGTTACATCACCCACGGTGCGCGCCAAGACGATGCTCATACGCCCGCGTTAGCCTCACCCAATCTGCAGAATCTCAGCCTTCTCCAGCCTTACTGGTCTCCGCTTAACGTCCCGGCAACTTCCTCTCGTCGCTGACCCAACCCGTTGACCCCTGGTCGAGCGACTCGTGCGCCGGTCATGGAGTCCTTTCTACCCATGGGCGGATTTCAACTGCCCTTCCAGAAGCGTCTTAGCAGGCTTTACAATGACACCAAGAAATCCAGTGACTTCGTTAAGGAGCCCGTCCAGAATGAAGAAGACCCCGACATTAAGGCGATGCATCGCAAACTGCGTATTCAGAAGGATCGTTATGTCAGCTGGGGACTAGAATGGTCAGACCCGAACCAGTCGGCAGAGATTGATGAGTCGCTGTCCAAGGCCGGCCTTAGCGAGGTCGTCGGCAGCATCATGTCGACCATCAAAGACATACTGGCTGAGGCCGAGCCGTTGTGGCTCAGCTACAAACGGGTCGTTCCAGTAAACCAGCATCCCCAGGATCGGAAACCGCCGTTGGTCCAGTGGGACAAACATCGCTTCGAGGACTTAGTCAACGATCTCACCTCCTCAATTGACACTCTCTACGATTTATCACGGACACGATCTTCTTCTGTTGTCACTCGACGGCCATCCAAAACGCCTTTCAAGGCATCGATGCTCTCTGAAGACTTTCGCTCTTTCGAGTCAGCTCGAATGCAGACTCCTCAGCAGATCGACCCTCTATCACTAACCCACATTCGTCCCAGGCGGGAAGAGGGAGGCCCTCCTTCTCGTGAAGTCGTGTTCATGAGTAAGACTGCCTACTCGGAGCTCACGCACGGAACGACTCGGCAGCCGTGGGCGCCGTTGCTGCTCGAGTATGCCACTTTCGACGCCATATATGCCATGACGGGCATCATGCCTCCAATGGCTCGCTTTGAGAAACTCTCCGCTGGGTTGCAACAAGATTCCCAGCGATCACCCGGAACATGGACTGGACTCCCGCGCCTCCTCGGATATTTCGAGGACCTTGAAAACGCCAGGCTGGGACTTGTCTACAGATTCCCGCCGTCTTTCAACGCAGTCTCATTTGAGCGTCTCACCCAAAATCCACTTTACAATCTTCCAACTCTGAGCGACCTTTTCGCACGCTCTGGTTCAGAACCCAAATTGGAAGCCAAGTTCAGACTGGCCCATAATCTGGCAAACACTGTCTTTGATATGCATGCTCGGGGTATCACCCATGGGAACCTCATTGATCGAAACATTTGTTTCTGTGATGCTGTTACTACAGAGCCCGGGGTGAGCAATGGAGAGATAGACGTTCGCCGACCTTTAGTGTCTTCATTCGACGTGTTTCCTGACGATGCTGGCCCCTCCACAACTACTCTTTCCCGCCATCCCTTGGATCCTCGCATCACCACGGCATCACCCTTGAACAAGAATACAGACCAGCGAGTTCTTGATCTTTACTCCCTTGCCATGCTGCTTCTCTCGATTGGTCTTTGGACGAACTTGGAGAGTCTCGTCCCCGATCGTTCTTCGACATTTGTTCCCGAGGCATTGCTAGAGCAGCTTGCAGTAAGGTGCGGAAGCCTTTTCATGAAGGCTGTTCAGGCATGCTGGAACGCCGTCGACGATGAACTTGCTGGAAGATCGTCGGGCGAGGATTTGCTCTCAATGGTGCAAGTGAAGGCAAGCCGCTTCTTGGAAGCATGCTGCATCTTGGATGGAGTGAGCAGCCTAGAAGAGAGGATGGGCAATGAAATAGGACAACCTGAGATACTGGTCACGACGAAGAGTTACCCTGAGACGAAATCTTTCAGGGACAAGAAGGACACAAAGGACGCCCATGATACCAAGGATCTGAAGGGTTTCTCGAAGCTCAAGAGTGAAAAAGAGCAGCTTGCAGGGCTCACCGGATCGAACTTGAGTACAACAATTGGTTCGGATGTTGACGCTGACGGTAAGGTGCCCCTTGACGCTTTTATGTATGGGTGGTGCTAATTAGTCGCAGAGCACGCACAGGAGAAGGCCGCCGCAAAGTCGGAGACCAAGGTCCGGCTGTACCCCCACGTTACACTTGCACCAGACATTGTAGACCGGTGGAACAAGATATTGATGCCTCAGATCAACCATGCCCTACGGCATTTCTACCGGAAGCATCCGGAATCAGTTGAGATATCTCTCGAGTCCGTTGGCCCAAGCGCTCAGAGGACCCAGCCGACGGTGCTAGTGGTGTGCACATCTGTTGGTAAAGTTCGTGCTATCCTCAAAAAGCGACTCGGCGATTTGTTTGACGGCACTACTGGATTCGCCTTGAAGGTCTGTCGAGGGCAGGTTTTGAGATCGCGCCGACACTCCAAGTCCGTTATACGGTCGATGGCGAGAAGAAGTCAAGCCGGAGGAGCTCAAGACAAGGAGCCACTGGAAGATGAGGGATATGGAGCCACCAATCCTGACTTTCAGGAACGACCTAGAAACGGCGCCAGTATCGGGGCCTGGATTGGTGACAGACACCTCCCTCCTGTTAGCCTCGGCGGCCTCGTTATGGTTGATGGTAAGCCATACGGAATGACGGTACATCACATGCTTGATGACCCAGATCGAGATTACGGGCAGCAAGCAGAAACAATGCGGAGTAGTGCCCTCCCAGGCCGAGACTGGTTTGCTGAATCTGCTGAGGAGAGCAGCGTGGATGATGACTTCGCTTACGACCTATCCGACACTGAATCGGAGCCCTATTCAGACTCAGACATCACAAGTGACTATGAAGATGACGAAGAGGACGATGAGGAGTTTACAGAACCTGGTGACATTCCAGGAATCGAGCCCGGCTGCGGTGACGGCTTTATCGTAACCCAGCCTGCACTTGACGATGTAGAAGAGGGATTCTACCCCGAAGCCGAGACTGAAGACGAGGATCATCTAGACACATATACTCTGGGTGAGGTTTACGCCTCAAGTGGTATTCGCAGAAAGCAAGCCCATGGTCTTGTGCACGAGGTCGATTGGGCTCTCTTCGAATTCTCATACGATCGACAACCCGAGGACAACTCAATTCCTCGAGCCGATGGTTCTGCCCCGCTACGCGCCCTGGACCCAGAACACAAGAATCCTGCAGACCTACTGCGACCTACTACTGTTGCGCCCTCGACCTCTCTACCAGGAATGGAGGTTCAGTGCATGGCCAGGAGTAGCGGCCTACAGACTGGCCAAATTCTGCCAGCCCTGACGAGCGTCAAAATTTATGGGCGAGCCTCCCCAAGCCATACATACCAGGTTACAAGCACTGAACCTGGCCCAGACAGGGAGCACAGGTTGGAGATGCCGCTTGGCATTCCGGGTGACAGTGGTGCATGGGTGATCGATCGCAATCATGGTCAACTCTGCGGCCATGTACTAGCGTGGAGTCAGCGGAAGCATGTGGCTTACATTTGCCCCATGGAGATTTTGCTACTTGACATTGCCGAGACTCTTCAAGCCAGTCAGGTCAAACTCCCGGGAGGGGAGGCTGTGGTGACTCTTGGGGAGCCGGAGGACATCCCTTCCAAGGACGCTGGACCGGCTAGTCGAGCAATCGAGGACCTTGACGACTTGCTTGACGATGAGTCCGGCGACGACAATTCTCCAGGCGGGGTTAAGAGCCGCCCAGTCAGCGACTATGGCCCCCCTAGCCCCATCGGTATCGGAACGCTTGGTGAGGTCCTCGCGGCCAGCATAAAAGGAATATCCAGCCATCATGAAGATATCGCGAGCCGAACTTCAAGCCCCATACGCTGGGAGGCTTCTAGTGATCACTCAGGGCGGACAAGTCGGTCAGGACGGGCGGGTCGATTAGATGAGCTGAGCGTGAGCGGGCTCAGTATTGGCGTTAGTGGTTGAAGGTGGGTTTACTGGCGTTTTTTCTGCTTTCAACACTGTCTAGGATGACCGGGTTTGGCTGTTTATTTGCGTTTTGATTACAGACAAGAGAGCTCAAGATCGGATACCCTATGATGAATCGGAGATATGAAAGATACTGGTATGGCAACCACGCGCCTAAGTCAGTAACGGAATTGCAGATGGAGGGCGGCAATATTTTCCCTATTAGCTGCATGTTTGGACGAAGCGAATGAAGCCAGCTACATAAAATCATCTTCCCAGTTCTCGTCGCGATCCTGGTTCGTGCCAACCATGTTGTCCTCGGTGAACAGGTCGTCATAAGCGTGATCCTTCTGCCACTTCTTCTCCTGCCACTCCTTTGCCTGCTGAGCCTCTTCCTTTTTCTACGGGAGGCCAGGTCAGTATGATAAACCGGACTGTAGATCAATCGCCCCGGGAAGCGAAGACGTACTCTTTGTTGCAGGGCTGCCGCGTCTTTTCTCCGCAGCTCCTTGAGGCGGTCGTCCTTCTCCTGCTTGAAATCTGGCTTCACCTCGATCTTGGTCTTGTTGAGGCGGTTGACGATTGGGTTTTCGCGTTGCGGCACGACAACCCTCTTGACCTGCGATGCGTGGTTAAGAGGGCACGGTATTAGGGAACGGGATTGATGCTAGGCACGTACTTTCCGAGTATCTTTGAAACTGACCTGGCCGACCTCCATGCTACCGTCTTTCTTGAGGTTCGACCAGGGCGTGTAAATGACTGTTACATTGTCTTTCTTGTTGCCTGGATGGACTTGGATCAGCGGTTTTCTCCATTCACGGATCGCTCATTACATGAATAGATGCGGATGTGTACCTTCAATGGAGTTCGCCTTGGTTAACTGGGCGAGGTCGAGGATCAGCTCCTCCGGTAGCGCATCCCACGCCTGACCATCCTTCATGCGAAGGTAAATATGAGCGCTTGAGAGCTTGTCGGCGTGGAACTGGTGTGCCCATGTCAGAGTGCGAATCTTACACGCTGCCTCAACATTGGTTCAAGAATCATACCCTGTGAGCGCGTTAGACAGGTACAATTGCAGGTAAGCAGCCAGACTCTTGAAGAGCGCTTACCAGACATCTTCCTCCCAGCCAAACTTGATCAAATCCTCATCTAGGATGCTTCAGCCTGGTTCGACAGCAGAGGGGCGGCGGGCGGAGCTGCATACTCTCGAACTTGTCCTTGCCGACGTAGATGAAGCCAGACGGCTTAATGACGTTGGAGGTGTAGTAGTAAACCATCCTCGACGTTAACTGGAGAATCCTCCCAGTAAAGGAGCAAGTGATTGCGGGAAGCGTGCAAGTGAAGTGACCTAGAGCTTTTGATAAATTGTTTGTTGAATCAGTATCGCGATGGGCGCAATAGCGGGCAAATTTTGGACTTGGGAGAGTACGCCGACTGCATCGCACCTTATGCTAGAAGAGTACTTAAATGCGTGGAGGGGTCGAGCAAAAGATGATCTCAGTTAGGCCAAATGTACTGTACTTCACTCGTGAATTCTCCTCCACTCAAGTCACGTGGTGCTTTGACTGAGGTGGTCAATTCGTTGCCAGTCAACTTGAACAAGTATCCAATACATGATCCATTGAGAACCTTTTGCCTCCAATTGAATCCCTTTGAAAGTAACACTTGTATAGGTTCTGTCATCTAATCACCGGTACTGTATTAAATCTTCAATACAACATTTAGCTTCAATCGACTTCAGTTTGATTGTGTAATTCAGCCGATACAGGTTGGCTCCAGGGTGTGATTGAAATGCACATAGTTAGATGCCTCTTCTTGCAGACAGAGCAATACTTTAGGCAAGCCACTTAAAGATCTAAATTTCTTCGGATTGGCCGGAATGAACAACTTCGGAAACTGAACGGATAACGTTCGTCGCGTGGCCAAGGGTCAGGGTCCATCGAATCTGCTCATGTTAGTGCACAGTGCCACATCGCGTCCGTTCGACGCTAAAGCTTGAGACACACCTTGAATCGTGATCAGTAATAAAAAAGGGAAATGTCTAGTTGCTGTTTGCACTTTGCTCTCTTCACAAAAATTACCTAAATATAAGTGATCGTTTTGCTGCAGGAGGCTTGACGCATATCCTCCATGGTGGGTACGTTACCCGCATGCTCAGTCGAGATACCATCGGCCACGCCCACTTACATTGCAAAGTTCTCTGACTCTTCTAAGGGACTTTGGCGGAAGTCTATTTTGGTTCCTTGAGAGAGCATGCCTCTTCTGGCGCTTGGATGCAGTTGGTTAAAACTTCGTTGGTCCTATCTTTTGTTGGTTAGTACCTCGCCGTTGGGTTCTTCAAAGGGCAAAAGCAGCAGATTGCTTTTTTCCTGCAACCTCATGCTGCCATGCAACAACTCTCCGTTGGTGCTGAGACATCCGTAAGTGTGACATATAAGTGACGGCATAGCTACGCAGTGAAAGCAATGCAAACGTAATTCTCGAAGCCCTATCAATCTTACCATGTCTTGACTTTTGCCGCCATCGTCCACAACTCATCTCAGCTTTAAAACTCAACCGCTCATAGAGCCAATGAATGAAAGTGAAGCCATCCTGAAGATGCCAACGCCTTGGCAAAATGCCTCAGTGTAAAGGAGAGACATCGATGCGATCTGGCCCGGGTGCCTTACAACGGGGCCGGGTATGGTGCGCCACCCCGACAATCGTCGGTAACAACGCTACGTCTACGGTCTAACCAGTAGATGCTTGTTCAAGCCGTCCAAAAAGACCCTTTCACTTCAACTTGATGGAGCACGATTTGTAGCTGCTTGTTAATTGCGATACATCATACGGGGGGCTCCCATCCTTGTCGCGGCGGAGATGGCTCCACACCCGCACTGTGAAGCTGCCCGCCGATTATGGATATCATGGACTCTTCAGCGAACCATAAACGGAGTGGAACGTCTTGGATTGTAACTAGAATCGCGGAAGGTTTGCGCACGACCGCGAGCTGCAATTTTGCACTTTGTTCGGGAATCCGTTACTACCAACAAAGACCATTTTGATCGAAATCTCCGTTTCTGCCAACCCCCTTTTCATCTGTCAGGGGAATCGACTCAGCAGCATCTATTGATGCAAAGGATTATTACAAGTCTATGGGATGTCTGAACTCCTGTCTCGACCAGATTGTATCCCACTTTGATCGGGACTTTCCTACCGACTGCTTAATCTCACCGATGTGACACATCAGATGGCGTTGCGCGTCTCGCATGTCTAGTCAGTAGCCGTTTTGAGACGCCGAATCCCGTGTAAACGCCACAGGCGCCAGAGCTGAGAGATGGCGAGGCAGCTGGAGGTCTTGTGTAACAGTGTGTAACAGCAATCGTTCAGCGCGCTTCTTTTGTTGGTTACACCCAAGACACGCGCTATTATCATGGAGAGTTAAGGGGCCGCGGCGTGTATCTGACCGACGTCGTGTAACTTGAAGCTTGTTTCCTCCCATCCAGAGACTTGAGTGACAAATGGGGATGCCCCGATTCTCATCAGATCCGCGGAGATGTCCCATCGTAGTGGTGATAGACTTGAAACTTGAAGTCAAGAATCCGATTGGTAGAAGGGCAGAGTCCGAGAGAGGGCCCCTGGGTTATGAGCGCCACAGCTGAGTAGAACCAAGATCTTTATGTATCGAAGTACTTTAGGTGAAGATGCAAACAGCCTGGCTGTTGTCTCGTCCTCGGTACGAGCTGGTTTCCCTCGGACTACTGGCAAATCTTCTGCAATAAAAAGGTGTTGGTCTTCGGATATTGCTTGATTTAGACCCGGGCCCGTGTAAGCTATTGTGCTTACCCATGGGTTCGGGAACGCCCCGAACGGTCTACCGCTGTCAGAATGCAGGGAAAGCCCTGAGGCGCAGGTATAGCAGCGCCATGTCTCAGCGTGTGCTGGCTAGGTTGCTCGATAGTAGCCGTTGTCTCGGATGCCTTCCAGAATGTCAAACTGTTCTAGGTATTTTCTAGCTCCCTGCAGTCTCATAGTAATCTGTCTGAAGCAAGTTGTAAGCCAGTCGACTTGGGCGAGATTAAATTCGAGCAAGAGGGCCTTTTGGTTGAGAAGTTGATTCAATTTAAGATGGAGAAGTACTTTCAAGGTCTCAGCCTCATCCATGCCGGATGAGGAATTAATGAGAGAAAATAAATCATGGCAGCTAAGCCTACGCCCATCAAACTTCTTGACGAAAGTAGGCAAGCATTCGATTACGAATATATTATGGCATCTTAGTGCGTTAAGTTTGAAATTTCATTGCATTAAATATCATCTTAACCGCGGCAGTAACACGAAGTGTTGCTCTCGCCACAACTGAAAATAACGTGATTAAACTGGGGATCTTTGCGAGAACATTCCGCTGAAGTATCACATTGCCACCAGTTGACCAACCGAAGCTGTTCACCCCAGTATCCATTTTTACCGAGTACCCGAAGAAGCTGTCCACAGTTGGAAAGTCATTGCTCCTATTCCGTAGCATAAATATGTCTGGAACAAAGCCACGGAAAGGCACGTCCTCCCATCGCACAAGAGATCAAATCGTCCTCCAATAGCATTTTCAGTGATGCTCGGGTTTCAGGTAGGCGAGGGCGGGATTTCAAAGCCGGCATTACGAAGTTTGCGCATGAAGGAGCGCTCTGAAGAGGCTAAACACAATCAAAATATAAGCGGCAAGTCCAAGATTCCAAGTGGTTGGCTTACACGGACGTCTCCAAGCAACTTCACTGTCAACGACAGAAATGCTACTTGTCTCGATTTGTCCATCGAGTGTGGCTCCTTCAGGATTATCGTAGGAGACTTTGTAGATGTCGAGCCTGATGAGGTATGTCCCCCCATAAGAGACGGAAAGGTCAGGGAAGACAAAGACAGTCGTGGGGCGTGAGGTCGATTCTGTCTCGTCAAACTGGACCCCAGTTGATATGTAGTTGCCGCCGATTCCTCCATCCACAACATTGCCATCCGGCCCTAGAAGAACTGCCATGGCAAAAAAGTAGAATCCTGTGTGACTTCGGCGCGTCGTCCTCTTGGCAATGATGGGCGACAACAAAGGACTGCCGACCTGTGCCCATGACGGGGGTTGAACGGCAACGGAAAGAGTCGGCATCTCAGATGAGAGTCGGTATAGCTGGCTTAATCGGACGGTGCTGCATGGCGGTTGTACGCTTTCATAGAATCATGGGGTGAAAATGGCATGGCGAGACTTGATATACCCGCTTTGCCCAGACTGCGCCAACTCACCCTCCCATTCAGAATGCAGCAGCTTTGCCGAGGAAGCAAAAGTTTACAGAATCCGAAGGAGGCGAGTTATTCGCCGCCTTGCTGAAGTTGGCGTTTCGTCGCGTCAGGGATGAGCGAGACGGGCGTGGAATGGAAGCTCAGCACAGGAGCCACAAAGGCCGGAGGGGGTCCGAGACTTAGAGAAGCGTTGCAGAGGAGGTGCATTTTAGCAGGTTTCTTCTTTCAAAAGAAACAAGCACAGACGAGGCTAAAAATACAAGCCGGGGAATATGTAGTTGCTCGATGGTAATGGGCGTTCGAGAGCAAGATCGACCCAACGTAAGGCGCCCCTGGCTCTGCTTTCAGGGAACCACTTGACGCCATGATAACAGTGCGTGGCACGAAGTCGTCACACAGTACGTGGGGGCGTTCGCAGACGACGACATGAGGGAGGCGACGTTGAACAATCTTGGGACCCTGAATGTCGAGCAGGGCAGCCGAGCCTGACAAGACACGCCGTGCTCAGTCCCTGAAGCCTCCATTTTCACTCCTATTTGATCTATGTGGCACAGTCCCTAGAAGTCATTGTCCAAAAACATCGTCGAGTTTGGAGCTAGAGGCTGTCCATCCATTCAAGCAGTTTGGCGATAATCATCACCAAGTACTTCTGACTCTAGGGCAGCATCGTCGATTGCTAGCACACAACAAGTAGATTAATCACTAATCGTCTTCTGCCCCACGACCCTGATTTTGTGCAAGGACAAGCGTCATACGGTCTTCCAAAAAGCCTCATGTCTCGGGCCAAACTGGATGTCCCCCGATTCGGCAGCCATCCCAGTCGGTGCCACGCTAATTCCGCAGGTAAAACTGACTCAAGCTCGCTCGACTGCGCCGGTTGTATTGCGCGTTTCGGCGGGGCTATCTTCTGACCCCGAAAGACTTGGAGGGTCGACGGCAAGCGAGTAAAAAGCAAGTTCAAGACGAGATAAAGGAAAGCTGTGTTCGTGACAGCATCAGGTTCAACCGCATAATTCTACAGCCGCAGTTCAGAGAGGTTGTCTGTGAGACTGTTAGTCAAGGCGGCTACATTGTATGCGGAAAGCATACCGCAAGCAGCCTTGTTGGTCACTCCCTATTGGTCCGACAATTCTAGCTAGAGCCAACTCCTTGATGAGTGACAGACGGTGCTGTGTACTGCTTTACGGCATTCGATCGACGATGTGTAATCTTGAGTATATCGGCATGCTGTTACACCTCTGTCTGTGATCGAGTCTCAAGCCTGCTCATGCGTGATAAACACCAATATGCTGAGGTTATGTTGGCGTGACGAGAAGTCTGCCGCAATAAGTCGATTCGTCTCATAATTGACCAATACCTTATCCAGCTCAAGGATATTTGAGAAAAGAGTTATAGATATCACCTCTCGCGTGCTCGAGGGCCAAGCACACGAGCCAAGTACGTGAGGGGAAAACAATGGACAATGTATGTAGACTAAGTTGTATATAATTATTGATACCTCGAAAAAAAAAACGGGTTAATGTTGCTGTTATATATACAAAGGTACACATACTCGTTGCATTATAAGTTGAGTCATTTGACAAAGTTTTGCGTGTAAGCAGTGTCGGTAGTGCATCAAGCAGCCGATGCTGACATTTAAGTTAAGAAACAATTATTTGGAAGATACAACAACTGTAACAGCAAATAGGTGTCGGAATGTTTGATTCAAGGGTTTAAAAAGTGACTGTTGAAGAACCTAGACTGATTAATGATCTAATAAAGCTGTAAAGTACTCCGGACTAGCTAGTATCTCACCCTCGACTGACGCTTTCAGCTTAGAGTGCTTGTTTAGATAACCTCCCCAAGCCTTATTAATAAAAGCCGCAATTACCTAAGAAGCGTTAGCCATGAATACGGACGAACTGACATGGTGGGAGAACCGGCGAAGTTGAAAACTGGAAATCCATGAATAACACTGGGTGGAAGCTCCTGATAGCTGTCTTCATCTTGAATCGCAATCTGTTAACGTCAAGCAACTTATAAGATCCATTCGACTGAGAAAAAATGTCAGCGTTTCTGTGGTTGAACAGCAGTTGTTCTTTTGTTATGGTCCTACTAATTCAGCCTAGACAGCTCTCGTTAGTTTGTGAGTCTCGTTATTAGCGTACATGAGTTTTGAGAGTTTGGCTATTATTGTACATTCCGCATGATTTGTTTTGTATGTTAAGAGCTCAGAAGATATGTCATTCTTTCACATTGCAGCTCAGTGTACATTCATACTCCAAACACAATGGTCAACCCTCTAGTTAAATTTGTTCATGGTGTACAACTAGTTCGTGGTATACGCCATATGTGAGTGTTCAGTAATCTTAGTTTTATCACTTGAAGCAACTAAGAAGAACTACTCTCATCGGTTTACAAAAGGTTGGCTAGCTGGATGGCTTCATGAGGAATGCTGATCGTTTCAACAAGCTTGACGCTAAGTGTCAGCCGCAGTGTCTTAAGAACCAAGCATGTCCATATCTAGAAGATAAACTATAACCTGCGGATGAAGCTATTCTTAGCTTCAAGCTAGCAGAATCTCATGTTCAGAGCTTGTGCCGTGCGAGATCATCCTAAATCCTGCGGTCACTCGTAACATATCATGACTACAAGCTGACAGAAATTCGATTACAGTTCTTTTGTAGGATGCAAGACTTTGGTGTAGTTGCTAGTATGATGTGAGGTGCGTATGGTCAATCTTGGCAAGTAGAAGCAGAAGTAGGTGTCTTGTACTATTTACGTGTGGCGCAGGATAGTTACTTCTAGCTAGCTTTACAAACTCGAAGGATTTAGCTAAGATGAAGGTCAAAGCTTGTGTCACTCATAGTAGCTAGTCCTGGCTCCTAGGATCTTGCTAGATATTTTACATCAGAAGGAAAAGGGCAGTCATAAATAGTTGGTTCATCGTATGTTGGCCGGCAACTCCGGATACCCCAAGTCATTCGCAGAAAAAGGGGCTGGGTTTGTGAGATTATCTTAGCAACTTCACCACCGGCAATACCTCGACCAAGGTGTTTTTCTCTTGAACGAAGACTGCTTAGCTATGTACTTTTCTGATCTTACGTTCATGCTATCCAAGCAGGATCTGCCGCTGTCTGGTTTTCCTGAAATCTAGGAATACCGTGCTTGGGTACTTGGACCTCAAATCTGCACATCGCAAAATAATCACCAGCCAGGTACGAAGGTGAACCCCACAGGGCTCCTTTTGGGAGGGCCATTCGACTGAGATCTTTTGTTCAGGGGCTTCTTATTCGTTGCTCCTGGAGCCACGCGGAAATTGTGAGGAGTCCGCTCGAATTGGGGCGTTTGTCTCATTCCTTCGCAGGGGGCCCAATATGAAATCGATCCAATGACCTGATTGAAAGATTTTATATTCGACCTCTGTTCCCCTCCCGGGACTACCATGGACACCTAAATACTGTACTGAAGTCGTTGCTTTCGTTGTCAATAAAAGTAATTTAGCGCTTGCCGTTATATGAGGATCTCTTCTTGACTGTGCCTTTCAAAAAGGTTGACTCATGATTTGACGGTGCGTGCTGCAACTGCTTGGGCGATTCAATCCGAAGCCCCTGCCGGTTTTCCCATTGAGGTTTCCCAACTTGAATGTCAGGCAGGCAAGGTACTTGTACCTTCGAAGCTACTAGTAGTGAACTTGAACTTGGATTGTGAAAGCTCTTTCCTGCTAATTGATCTGTTGACGTTTCTTCCTGAAACTCGCTGCCTAAGTACCTAGTAATTAGGTAGGCAATCGCAGGGTAGGTATTGGCCAGGGTTCTGGCTGCTTGTTGAAGCTATTGTGGTTGTTCAGATCCAATTTCCTTGCTCCAAAACCCCCCCAGTCCATCGTCAACACTGGTCCTTCAGTACGATGCTATATCCATATGTAACCACTCCATGTGACTTTACTTTCAGATCATTCAGTTTCTTCGTAGCCTCTTTAATTCTCCCGACAAAAGATGGCGCAAAGGGTTACCAGTCTGCATTCTCCCGGCGATCTTAGATCGGTCAGACCACATTGGCTAGATCTTCCTACGGAAGTACGCTTGATGATCCTCGAGGAAGTGGCAGATCGCCACAGCCAAAGATTCACACGGCGAACCGGCTTGGCGCGCTATGCTTGCGTCTGCGAAGAGTGGCAGGCATTCTTCGAGGAAAAGACTTTCCATCACTTTATACTCGAAGACGAAGATCTACAAAAGTTCGAAGAGTTCGTCGGCCTCAGTAGAAGAATGTTCGTCAAGCACATTTGGCTGCGTATAAAACTTGACAGACATCCTGATGTCGCTACGCACAACATTGGTTTCGCAGCGACTCTGTCCCGGCTTGTGTGGGCTCTAAGTGGATAGGAGACAGCCGGCGCCAACGGTAACACAGGATTGACGCTCGAATTGAGTGCGCATGTGCCGGGTGATGCGGAGGGTCCATGGGATCTTGATCCGCAGCCGCGCCATGCGATACTGGAAGACTGGATCCAGAGCGACTATTTATTCTACGAAAAGTACCTGGAGAACGGTTCTTTGGCAGCTTACAAACATCAGAAAGACCACCACACGCGATGCGGATACTTGCGCAGTGTCATCCGTCCGTTAATGCCCAATATTGGGCCCCTTACTGACCGGGAGTCACACTATTGGGCTTGCTGGAGGGATTGGGAAAGCCATATCTTTGGAACACGCCTTCTCGTCCCCGATGATATGAACTCAGTACCGATTGTTTACAACATGGTACCAGTCGTCACCAAGTTCCTCATTCGCCGACAGAATTACCGCGAGTTCAAGCCCGATGCCCTGCAAAAAATCCTCGGCCATTTCCCTTGCCTCGAAGAGGTCAGACTTGAGCGATGGCCCCTCATTAGAAGGGGCCATTGGGAGTTTGAGACTAGAGCGGGTAATCTGGCACCAGCAGCAGGCCGATATTGAAGGGATTTAAGTTAACCATGACATGGCAGACTTAGCACTGGGTCTCTAGTGCAGCCGAGCAGCCACTCTGAAGAAGCTTTGTCTGTTCAGCAATACTGGTGGCGCATTCGACATGCCTCCTTTCGACGGTCTTTCTGTGCAAAGGCAGCCTTCGACGCTCCGTCCGCGTAGCAATGTGGCTCGAAGCCTTGTCGCAGCGAGCGTCGAGCTTGAGCATCTATCAGTTGCCTTCTTTACCTCGGCCAGGGCATTCTTCGCCAAGGCCATAAAGCCGGCCTTTTTTTGGTCAAACTTGAGGTCCTTAAGTTTGACCGAGACAACCTTTGCTCACGAAGCTCTAGGCCCCAAAGATCAGGATGATAAAACAAGGATCGCCAACTTCGTAATTGCACAAGCAGCCTTGACGGCGCTCAAGATGCCGAAACTTCAGGTCATGGAGCTGTGGAATGGGAAGAAGGGATCGGGTAACATATTTCGATATCAGGCTACGGAACTAACCACTGAGATTGCTTGGCTTGGCACTGAGCCCATCGAGTTTACAAACGATGTGATACAAGCATGGCAGTTCGTAGCCCGCCAACGCGAGTGGAGCGATGGACGGGATCTCGTACAGTCAGTCACTCAGCTCTCGCCTTCGGATTTCCCACGCACTGGGTCTATTCTCAGCTATCTGAAGATCGATGTTCTTCATCCTGTCTCAGCTTACAAGTTTGAATTGGAAAACGATGAGGACCTCGACCCGGAAGCGCCTCCGCCAGAAGACTGAGAACAAATGGAGGGGGAAGTCATGATGGGTTCAAAGCCATTGAACAACAGTTGTTACTTAGTGTCTAGCTGCTAGCCAGGAAGTCCGACGTTAGACGATCAAATTGACATTGGAAAACGAGTTCTTGACTGCCTCTTGACTGCCTCATAAAGATGGATAGAATGGTGAGAATTTGAGGGAAACGAGTGACTCGACATGTAAGGTGAAGACACAATCGACTCTGCAACCCATCTTGACAAGCCATCCTCCATACATTTGGGAACTATACTAACAGAATCTAGACTCCGGAATTGTATTGCATTCCTAATTGCTGCCGACGGGAACTTGTACCCAGCAAAGAAGTGGAAACAATGTCTCTCGGAAATAGGGATGGAGACATCGACAGAAGCTATATCCGAGCCGGGGAAGGATCTAGGCTTGAGCAAGGGCCTTGGCGTTAGTCCCTAGGCATGTTTGTACGGAAGACCAAAGCTACACTTGTTTCAAAATAAAATTCCGACGCAAAATCTACTGTGGCCACCCCCGCCTATATAATACAGGCTATAGATTTTCCGCCTAAAGAGCCAATCACACTCTAATGCCCCGCTGCAAGTGGATAGCGCAATAGCTAGCTTATTTTTCAGCCAATCAGAGTCTAAGAGCCTGAGCCATAGCTGCAATAGAGGCCCAAGCCACAGCTGTAATAGAGGCCCGGGCCATAGCTGTTAGAACGGAACCACTATGTACAATGCCAAAAGGCACCCCAAAATGACTAAAGGAGTCTCGTATGACAAGTCC
>JAANBC010000316.1:0-36552 GCA_014621405.1 Stylonectria norvegica
GGAGCTGGCTCTGCGTGCGGTGGCAGCGGTCGCAGGAGCCGACTGCGCCGCCGACGACCGAAGCCGTGTGGGTGTAGCGGACGGGCTCGAGCTGGGTTTCGTGAATGAGGCAGACTCCCGTGACGTCGAGGCCGCGGCCGGATGCCAGCAGGGCCTGGAGCTGGTCCTTCTTTCCCATAGCGATAGGAGACGAGCTCGCTTGGCGATGTAGGCTGACTCCGCCTAAGCCGTCGTGGATGGTCATGGAGTCCTGGAAGCTCCCGTCCAAGTGGCCCGCCGACATGTCCTCTTTCAGAATATTAAACTTCATGATTTCGAGTCTGGCGAGGGGTTGGTTCCACATCTGTAGCATCTCTGCGTAGGCGTATCGATAGTTTGCGTAGATTTCCGCCCGGCTTGGTTCCAGCAAAGGCGTGCTTAGCCAGCCGTCATCGTCGAAGATGGTCTGATCTTCCATAACGACAGACACACTTACGGGGATCATCGAGCTGGAGTCGTCTCTCAGGTATTCGTCATCGGACCAGGACGTTCTGCCGCCCGACGATTCCATCGCCGTGGAGGCACTCCAGGTGACGTTGCCAACGCTAGGGGCAAGACTGCTTAGTATCGTCTCAGCGGGACTTGGCTTCTTCTTGTTCGGGCCTGGGGGCGAGGAGGACATTCCTCCGGTAAAGGATCGAGGCAGATTGACGGCAAAGCTCGATGCTAGCCCTGTGCTTGCCCTTTGAAGCTGCCTATTATTTGGGGACGTAGAGACGCTCGGGGGCGGGTCGAGCTCTCCTAGAAATCCCTTGTACTTGCTTGGAGGCGTCTCTCCGCAAGAGTATGAGTTTGACCCCGGGTCTCCGTTCCATATTACATCGTCTGAGCCCTGTGAGCCAGAAAGGTGGACCGGTGTGTGTAAAGTCATTGGTGTTGTGACCACGGAATTAGTATAGCTTCGGCTGCTATAGATGCTCCAAAGCGTTGCGTCTGTAGGAAAGTAGTCCAGCGAGAAGGAGGGGGCCTTCAGTGGAAGTGGTGTTTCCGGCTGGGTTAAGTGAGATTCGACGTAGGCCACGCTGTCCGAGGACGACGAGTCTCCAAAGATACACGACAGCATCGCCAGCATCTGTATGTCGGCGATTCTCTCGAAATAGTCGAAAAGATCCATGATAAAGCCTCTAGCCAAGGGATGTTTTCCCCATTTGACCCTGCCGGAAAGACCGACATCAGCCACCGTATCCGCGAGAAGCTCGGATGTGGCAGTTTCCCCTCGACATTTCGAAACCACGTCGTGAGCTATCACTAAGATAGAGTCTCGCCTCTGATTATGAGCGAGCAGCTCCAGCGGAATTCCTTTCTTGAGCAGAAGCCCCAGGTAAGTCCAGACGTCGACAAGGTCCTTCGCACCGTATCTTTCAGCGACCTGGGCGTTGTGCTCGCAGACGTCTGCGCCATCGCCGAATATGGCATACTCTTGTGCAAACTCTTGCTTCGAGGGTAAGTCTGCCCGCAAATCATGAATCGAGATGACGTTCCTGGGTCGTCCAAGGCGCCGACGACTGGTGCCTGTGCCTGTGCCTGTCCCAGTGCCAGCCCCAGTTCCACCCCCACTGGATCGAATGGATCGATCTCCACTCCAAGTTTTCCTGAACTGGCGACTGGGGTGGTACCAGAGACTGATCTTGTGCATTGATGTTGACTCCGAATCACTGGACGATGAGGAGGTCGAAGACCCAGAGTCGTCCGTATCCGTGTTCTCATCTGACCCCGAAGCTTCATCAATCATGAACCTCTGCCGAGGCCCGGTATCGTGAGTTAGCCTTCCAAACCCCGCGAAAAAGGGCTCCCCCTTAGGGCGCTCCCTATGCGCGTCCATTGTCGTGGAGAATAGTACCCTCGCCTTTTCTTCCTTGGTGGGGAAAAAGCAGACCAGCCGGCCATTATGAGAGAATCGAGCACCGCACGTCCTCGGCGGCGGTGGTATGATGGTTCGATTAGGGGGTGCAAGTGTCGTGTCGATATCATTCTGAGGTATCAGCTCCTGAGACATGGAGGCCGATCCTCCGGCTGGAATATCCTCGTCGTCTTCACTTGAACTTTCGTCCGCCAAGCCATCGAGGTCATCGTCCAGATCCCGGACATTCTTGAAGAACGTAGTGCTGCTTTCGAGATCAACTTCTCCTAGCAGATATGTGAAAGCAACCTCTAAGCAGTTCTGCTTTCTCTGAAGAAACTGATTTGCTAGTTGGTGAACTTCGCGATCAATCTTATTGTGTGTTTCAGCCGGCATGAAAGATGTCTTCTCGATGAAGAACTTAGGAGCCTGCCTCTTAGGGTAGCTCGTCGGTATATCGATCTTCACCTTGATGAATATCGTCTCTCCGTCAACGCCCCAGGGTCCATTCAATGAGGCATTCAGGGTCAAACTGTCCATATCAATGTTTTCCCACTTAACCTTTGGAAGTTGGTGGCTGACGCGGAGGAGTTCCTCTTGGATTGTGTCCGGTTCACCCCACTCATCATCCGGGTACCCATGCCCAAACAATCCAGAATCCTTGGATGCATGTCGCTTTGCCGCCTCCGTGGTTACTTTCCTCTTCGTCATGGCGATACCTTTCATCCAACCAATCTGTGACTGGCTTCGGTCCGATGCTCTGCCTGGTGCGAGCTTGGCTTTCATGGACGGGCCGCGCCAAGCTGCCCCTACTCGATGATTCTGGCTCGCTGGTGAGCGCATACCCTGTGTCAGGGCGCTCTTCTTATACTGATTACTGCTACCGCCGGGTCGAGGATCGCTCATTGTCGCGACTTTGCGTTCTCGATTGGAGCTTTCGTCCACGGTGCGAAACGTTTTGTAAGTAGCTCCTTTGCGGGTGAGGGTGAGCCCTCCGGTCGCCTTGCCGCCTTTAGTATAACCCACAGCAGACAAGACATTGTCGTCGGTGCACTGAAGCCGGAGTTCGTTGTCTGAGCCCCATGATACGAGTTGAAACTCGCGATTATCAAGCCCATCGTCCGTGATCCCGCCGCGGCTTCTCCAGAGGAATTCCTTGGCCTTGTGGTCCCCGTGGCCGGGAAATATCACAACAGGACTTTTCGGCGCATCCATGGGAGCATCCTTGGGGAAATATGTATCGTAGAGATGTAGATCACCTGGCTCGTTCTGGGGCATGGCTAAGAGACCTCGCCCAAAGGGAGTATGGCGGGCCCTCCACACTGGAAAGTCTGTGTGAATGACATGTTCTAGCTCATCGCCGTCCTTCTTGTAGTCCCAGAACTTGATGCTTTTGTCAACGGAGCATGTAACAATGGCCGTCTGCCGAGTACGGTTCCAGTCGAGGCCATAGATCTTTGAGGTGTGTGCACTGATAGATTTGAGAGGCTCTGACGTTCTCCTCTCATCCCAAACGTGAAGCCACTGGTCATGGGCTGAGGCAATAATGTGAGGATCCTGACGGTTATACTTCACCTGAGCGGCGCCGGCAAACCAATCGCAAAACGTGAGGACAGGTTGGCGCGGCCTTCGAAGATCCCACGAGTGAACATAGCCATCAACGGCACAGGTTGCCAGAAGATCTGGATGGTGAGCAGACCAGTTGACATCGGTGATGGCTCGACTGTGTCCTTGCAACGAATGCTCAATAGCGCCTGAATTCGAGTCCTCCCTAAGATTCAGATTCCACACCAAGGCACGATGGTTAGCGGTTGAGACAACCCAGTAGTCTCGAGCGGCAAAGGGGGACCATTGGACGTCGACGACTAGCCACGGCAGACCGTGACTTCTAAGACGACGAGGCGGATTGTATGGCGAGTCCAAGTCAATGATGGCTAGCCCGTCAGGTCTGCGTCGGGTCAGTCATAGTATCTTGGCCCTGGCACGTTAAACTCACGATGCAAGCGCGACGTCT
Source organism: Stylonectria norvegica (assembly GCA_014621405.1). Classification (NCBI taxonomy): domain Eukaryota; kingdom Fungi; phylum Ascomycota; class Sordariomycetes; order Hypocreales; family Nectriaceae; genus Stylonectria; species Stylonectria norvegica. The sequence continues at coordinate 3,894 of JAANBC010000316.1, forward strand.
CGTCCCGAAGGCGAGATGGTGGCGGAGCCAACAAGACCGTCGACATGAATAGTGCCATCGGCCTCAAAGCTCTCACTATCAAAGGCCGACTTGATCACCTTCCCCTTCCTAGGCGGGTCGTTTTGCTGATCAAACATTGGCATGATGGCGGCCGTGACACTGAGACGTCACAGTGATCCACATATCGAAGGGTGCTGAGCTGTCGATGTTTGCAGTAGCTACGACGGAAGTCGTGGGAGCCGTAGCCAGCTAGAGATTTACCATCTCATGGAAAGCATGGTGAGGAATTATCCGTTCGCGTCGATGATTCGCTGGAGGTGGTGGTGATGCGGCTGAGCTGGGCACAGATGGAGTGGTGAGTGGTCAGTGGTGAGGTTGAAGGCACGCAATCTCCAGACTCTAGACTCCATCCCATCAAGGTGCTAGCGGACGAGCAGGCGTCACAGCGATGGGTTGGGTGGTCAGCCGTCTGGGAAGTACACCCCCTGCTGTTTATGGTGGCTTGGTACTTAGCTGGTACCTCCCCCGCCATCATGGCACGAGCCAGTCGCGCGCGGCCTTATCGGGCGCATCACCATCGATGAACGACGAGCCCTTGATTGGAAATTCTACTTCGCAACAGCTCACACGCTTTATCAGCCGCTACGCCACCCTCACGACGTCTTCTGCGTGCCCCGAAACCTCCAGCATTTCCTCGATATCATATAACGGCTCTCTGATTCCTTGTCCGCACAAACAGTCACGCGTCCCTGCCCATCCGTGACCCCGCCTTAGCTGTGTTCCTACATATTTCCAGTTCGAATCACCGCCGTACACTTCGTTGCTTCGACTATATAGGCCTCAACAACTACGCACTAAAGGCTTCATTCCAAGGAACGACCAGACTCCACGCTTCGAGACCATGGCCCTACCGAAGCGAATCATCAAAGAGACGGAGCGGTTGATGGCCGAGCCGTAAGTTGTGCACCCCGCGGTCATGCAAGGAAGCATCATCAGTAGCTAATAGAAGCCTGCGCACAGTGTTCCGGGAATCAGCGCTGTCCCCCACGAGGATAACCTACGATACTTCGATGTCGAGATCCACGGCCCTGCTCAGTCCCCATACGAGGGTTTGCAAACACCACGGCGAGGTCCAGTTGTGGAACATGACTGATGAAATGCTAGGTGGAATCTTCAAGCTGGAACTCTTCCTTCCCGACGACTACCCCATGACACCCCCCAAGATCCGGTTCCTCACCAAGATCTTCCACCCGAATGTTGATAAGCTGGGCCGTATTTGCCTAGATGTCCTTAAGAGTAGGTTATGCCCGAGTACGCCTGTCCAAGGGTTGGAACTAATGGGGATTGCAGACAACTGGTCGCCGGCCCTACAGATCCGAACAATCCTCCTCTCGATCCAGGCTCTTCTGGGAGCCCCGAACCCCGATGACCCCCTCGCCGCCGATGTTGCTAAGAGCTGGAAGGAGGACGAGCAGGGTGCCATAGCGACTGCCAGGGAGTGGACCAGGAAATACGCCCAGCAATAGACGAGTAAATCCAGAAACAAAGAAAGATACTTAGCAACCTCGAGACCTGGAGATGTTAGCTTGTGTGATGGAGTTGAGGGACCGTTTTGCTTTTCGCGTGAGCAAAGGAGTGCTTTGCTTGTCTCGGGAGTGGCCAAAGCCTAAGGTTACTTGAAACTCTATACTGGTGTTGTTGTCTAGGCGCCGTTGCTTCGAGATATGAAGCACATCATTGATTTCTTGGTCAAATATCCCGTACGAGAAATTTGATGCTGGATATTCCTAATATGGGCTGCTTAGGTCGGGATAACTGTCACGAAACTCTACGTAATGACTTTCGTGACAGCACGGAATACCCCGTCAGACCGAAATGGAGCCTTGGCGATAGCATCGCTCGCCTCTTGCGGGTGTAGTGGAGCGTATTTAAGTACTCGAGATGTATCTTTTTTGTTAACCCTCTTTAACATACGCTCGAAGAAGATGCCATCCTCCCTTGTATCTTGCCATTCTCAATGTGGTCTTTCACATTTACGCCTCTTCTCGTGAATCTTGTTGGGTTCAACCCCTGAAGCACTTGACCGAACAGCTGTATGGATTTATTGGGCATCAGGTACGTCTTATCCACAAACTCTTAAATTAATGTTGCCAACCTTGCTCAGCGAGACAGCCATTTGTTAATTACTTTGGTCTATCGAAGCACAAGGAAACTCTCTACTGTGAAACCCTGATACGCGACTGAAACCATGTGCAGAGTTAAACCTAACAACACCAGCTGTCAGAGATGAAATTGCCAGGCAAGGTTCAGTGAACAGAGGCTTGCGCATACTTGCTCAATAAACTTATTCCTGACTTAATCCCTGACCAGCCCTATTGTGTAGTCACATGTGGAAAATTACATCCTTGGAGGTGGGCGTTCGAAGAGGAACTCCCCTGTGATTCACAGCTGCTACACCTGGCCGCCTCATCACAGCAATTAGTGTTCTCTGCCGTAACATAAATTCGGGTCTTCCCTATTTCTCTTTTATATCTCCCTTACCACGTACTTCGCCTTCTTCCAACTTCTTCCACAGGGGTTAACACTGCGCTTCTCTGGCCCTCAACCTCAAACCCTCCTGTCACTACCACGACTCTACACTCTATTCCGAGCTGCGGGACGACTACATCTCTCCTTTTCCTCAACAACGACGAGATCCAGGAAACGAAAACGCAGTCATGCAGAACTCACCGGAGGTTAGTAGGGTCCGCGACGAGCACTTCTCGCGCTTTCGGATGGTGGGCCAGGTCCATGACTATATGCGCGACTACCCCGTCGATGAACGCATTTCCCAGATATTGTGGGATGTTCTGAACTCAACCCGCCCATACCACATGGACCAGTCGCCGGCACTGGTCTACCATCGCCCAGGGAGCTACTATTCGAACTGGCGTGCCATAGTCGGTGCTCCCGGCCGTATTGTAAGTCTAGCCCCTCGCTGGAAACCGTGACAGAACTATTGGATCCTAGGCAGATAACTGACTGAGTAGGGTCATTTGGCCGTCTCCTTCATACGTCGCGACTGGAGCATCTACGACGTGATGGACGTCGCAGATAAACTGAACCAGATAACTTGCCGCATAACACCCGCGGCATGGGATTCACTGAGCCTCAAGGAGCAACGACATATCCTCGGTGCTGCGGCCCATTGGACTGAGGAGACAATGATGTCGGACAATATACTCAGAGAAAGGTTACTCCCGACATCCTGGATTTGGCACAATCACGTTCAGGATCTTTACAACCTGAGAGATAACGAATGGGATCAGGCGATTGACGACGAACTTCGCGCAATCGGAGAATGGGATCAACTTGGGCGCTCCGTTGTCACCCCCCCCTTCGAAGCAGGTGGAGATGACGAGAACGATGCGGGCGAGCCTCCTAAGAGCCTGTATGGGGTCATTGCCGAACTGGAGGAGCTGAAGTCAGCAGTGAAGGAGCTTCAGGCCAAGGACGCCCCAGTAAAAGCCACCAACCCTGACAACTTTGACGACAATTCGCGAGAATCTTGGAACTCGTGGCCGGCTGAGGAGCCCGCCAATTCTGATGTGGCACCCAATGACTACGACGATGACTTCTCCGCGTCGGATTGGAATACTTGTGCCGCGCCAGATGCACTCGACTCCCCTGTGCTCAGCACTTCTAGGGATGACCTCCCTCCCAAGGCCTCGGACACTCATACCGGCAACAAGGATGCCACCAGCAGTGACGAACAGCCCGATGACCATTTGGCTGGCAACTTCACTCCGAAGAGCCACGATACCCCAACGCCCTCTCGCCCGTGGGCCTGGTTAAAGAAGGCTGAGGCCGGGCCTGCTCCCAAAGAACGAAACGATTGGAACAACAACAACGTTATGCCAACCGGCCCCGAGCCAAGTGGCACGGCCAACCACAATCAAGTCTGGCCTTCTCGACCTTCGTATGGGAAAAGGCCCCTGGGCCATGACGCCAACTCCTTCCCTTCTTGGTCTCAGAAGATGCCCAAGAGAGACCTTGCTAGTCCGTCCGGTGACCCCTTTCGAGTTATCCACCAACACAAAGGCACCTATCCCAACGGTCAAACTTGGGATTACCAGGCTGTCGAGTCTCTACCAACAAATACGCAGCGCAACCCCCCGCAGTCCGCTTACGAGGCTTACCTCGCAAGGGTCGATGGAGTTAGCGGCCGGAACGAAGAAGACGAGCAGGCGAAGGAGAAGAGACGCGCTGAATACAGATACCGCCAAGAACTCCTTGCCCTCAGCATGGATCCTACGTTGGAGGACTCGTATCCGACTCCCGCCGATCCATCCCGCGGGCCTCCCAACTCGGCCTAGAAAGCCGGTTGGGGATTGCCCGATAGAGGTGAGAATGCTGGTCATACTAGAAAACCGGCCCAGAAGAAGGCAGCTGGTGGGAATGCGAATGCTTTCACGCCTCCCCCGAAGATTGAAAAGGACTTCGAGAGGGCTTGGTTCAGGGACCCGAAGGAACAACAATTGGACGATCGTTGGCGTGTTTGGGGATACGAAGACTTTTGGTGAACTGATTCACATTAAGTCAGGCCTACTGCTAGTTAGGTTGGAAGACTCTTTTTGGTCTTCATATCGGTGGATAGATGGCGATGAAGTCAATGGACATTGACCTTGAGGCCAGAGAAGCTCGTGGGGTAAGGTATCGTGGTATCGATACGAGATGATTTGACGATTGCTTTCACGGAGTGGCCGAGAACAACTCGCAGATAGTGGCTAGTTTCAACGAATTTGAACCCTTGAACTAAAGTTCTTGGTGCCCATCTCAGTGAAGTAACCATGTTAGTGAAGTGCCTTTCTTAGCGAAGTAACCATCTCAGCCCTTCCACCATTCTCTTCTCGGCGTCCAACGACTCAGGCAGTTCAGGCGCCTTGAGCCAGAAAGTATGAGGCCATCCCTTTTCCAGCTCCACCTTGACATCCACGCCTGCATCTCGCAATATCATGGCGTAGCACAGCCCATCCGAGTAAATTGTATCATTTGTGCAAAGTTGCATCCAAGTCCGTGGTAGTCCCTCGAGTTCCTCTCTGCTGGCTTCAAGGGGTAAACGCTCTAGCCCGTCTCTCGGAACTGCCCTTTCCAAGTATCCATTCAAGGAGCTGATGAATGTTGGCGATACACTCGTGTGGTACGGTCGTAATTTCTCCGGGATGTAGCTGATGCCGCTTGGGCCGTCTGCTGCGACCGGACATCGGAGTAAGACGCCGTGGATAGATTCTCTGGCTGCTGCTTGCGATACGGCAGCGGCCATTTGACCTCCACTTGAGCTTCCGACAATGATCGTTTTCGAGGTCTCGCTGTGAAGTACTTTGAACCCATCTAGAGAGTCCGAGAGACATATGCTCGCAGGGTATGTAGGCATCAGTCGATATCCCACAGAGTACAGTCTGACTCGCCCTACCCCCGACTTCAAAAGATGTCGGCAAGACAACTCCTCGCTATCCGCCTCACCAACCCGCAAGCCTCCGCCGTGGTAGTAAATGATGACCACATCAGGCTCCTCATCTTGATAGTCCGTCAAGTCCAGCTGAAGAACTGGAATAGCGAACCCATCCTCTGATGAGGGAATGGTGAACTCCTTCCTCTCCACCCCTTGAGAGAGTTCAAAATCCCGCGCCCCGGACGCCATCATCTGCGTGTGAGAGTCACGACATTCTTGCGCGTATCTGGGTTGTCTTTCAAGGACCGAGGCAAAGACTCGTGGTGGCCCTCGAAGTTTGGCCAGCTTTTCATACTCCAACCAGGCGGGGTCCAACGGGGGTGCCGTTTTGAAGGCGTAGGCCTCAAGACTTGGGTCTGGGAAGACCATAATGCTGAATATTGAGTGTCGAGATCGACAGTCGAAAGACTCTGAGGAACATGAGTGTTAAGGCGGGGTTCTCGGTGATATAAATGACTTTTATCGTCGTATTTCATCCAAAGGCAGACAATGATGCACGTGATCGTCGCGTCCTGGGCTTTCGGGGGGTCCGTCTCGATCCCCTGGAGGCTTGAGTATTCCGAGAACATCCTTCCTCAAATAGACATTTCCTCTAGAAAGACATTGGTGGAGTTGTCGCGTTGCTATAGCTGTTGTGTGTTGGTCAAGGCTGAAGTTCTGTGTCTAATCCCAATCTCCATGACGGCAGCCGTACGCCACAGAGTCGCTATCAAGAGAATGCCCCAAAGCTGCGACTTCGGAAGAGACAGTGATGCTTTTTTCGTGATAAACGCAGAATAGGACCTCAGATAACGCTGGCTGCCGACGTCTCCGACCGTGGGTATTTTGAATGGTGAGACATAGGTAGTCCCAAAAGGCACCCGTCCGAGATTGAACACGTCCCAAGTTCATAATTTGCCATATCTTTCAATTTCGCGTCTATATCTCATCAAAAGGGTACGGCAGAGAATGGGAGTGTTGCAAAGCCAGAGAGAACATCCTTGAGTAAACTCATAGGTGTGACGGAACCCCCGAAGACTTCCCCAGAATTGCGGCCGGTCGAGCGGATGATCAACGCGGAACATATACCTGGATTTGAAACATTCAAGCCAGACATTCGCAGCTACAAACTGCAATCTGATGAGAGGAAGAGCTTTAAACTTAGAGCCGAGCTGTGCAAAGATACGGTATTTGTCACTGCTGAAGCACCCAAGATCGTGTCAAGATGAGTTAGGATATGGAAACGTTGCATTCAAAGCTTCCGCGGTTGGCCAAGTTGATGTTCGCAAACCCGATCGGAAGTGATGGCACATATGCAATGAATCACAAAGGATAAAGTCTCGAATGATTGGGTATGAGCTGAACACTTGGTTCAAGCTCGGGTTCTCGTTCTACAATGCTAGAATACACAAATCGAAGCCATACTGCGGAGGTCGCGAGTCGATTAGAGCATAGCCAGGTCACCAAACTTCTCCTGCACTGGGTGTTAGATATCGTCCTTAAATTTAGAAGCGGGGGACTTGCCTTGTATCCGGGAACCATCCATCGTCCCTTGGACACCAATTGAGTAGTCTTCTCGTCGATGGACTTCTCGGCAGCAGCAACGTCGTCCTAGCAGAAATCAGCACCACGCCCAACAGCACGCGCACGGCGATACATACAACGGTGAGGTCCTCAAACGGTCGGGTCTCCTCAATGTTCTTCAGGGTCGCGGCGAGGTCCTTGAGCTCCAGGTCCACAGCCTGCTTGGTAGCCTCGGCATTCTGCACGGCCTCGGCCTCGAAGGCGTCGATGGCCTTGAGCTGTCGGCTGACGTCGTAGGTGTTGGGCTTGAAGGCCTTGAAGCGCTTCTCGATCTCGGCGATGACGGCCTGGTTCTTCAGGACGCCGCGGTAGGCGGAGAAGTCGACCGTCGTGGGCTGCTCGCTGAGCTGCTGGACCTTGCGGCGGACATCTTCGTTGCGCTTCTTGAAGGCCTGCAGGGAGGCGACGGTCTGGCCACGGAGGCCCAGCGAGCTGGTGACCTTTGTCCAGTCGAGCTTGAGAGCTGCGCTTCGCTGATGGGGAGGAGAGAAAATTAGCTCATGGCCTCGGAAGCGATGCGGGACGCGTTTGGAGTCGGGGGAGCGATTGGCGGGTTCTGTTATCAATGACAGGCACCAATTGAGCAATTGTACTTACGGTGGCCATTTTGAGAGACGGTTGAGGTGTCGGAGAGCGGAGAGGTTGATCTTGAATGGGTGTTGAATGACTTTGCCGAACTTCGCCAGGGAACTACCGGGAACTAAGAGATCACGTGACTGGTTTGGTGATCCGCGAAACGCCTTTACCAGGTCGCCCGCGATGGATTTAGACGGTATCGGACGGATGTTGGGTAGCTACAACTCCGTTTGAGCGGTTGATTTCCAGTTTTCGAACTGCTCATTTGCTAATTGGGTATTTCAATACGTAGTCGAGCTGTCACGATTCTTTTTCGAGCAAGTTAAAGTAGCTTGACGGATACAGGGAGATAAATCCCACTCAATTGATTCCATTTTTGGATTCAACTCTTTTTGAAGGCCGCGTATAATTCCCCAGGACTAATACAGAGCGAGACATATGTCCCACGCTCGAGACTTTTGTAGAAGATCTTAGCCAGCCGGATGCGTCATGTTCAGATACTCAAAGCCATGATGGAGTTTACGATATCGTTATCGTTCTCCTTCAGAGCCTTGACAGCCTTTTTGCGACTGACACCAGCCTGGGTCATGACCAGCTCGATGTCCTTGTCCTCCAAACCCTCAGCGTCGACCTCCTCGCCATCGTCTTCCTCATCGTCCTTCTTGTCCTCGACAGCCTTGCCGTGGTCGTGCTCGCCCTCGGCGTGGTTGTGGCCAGAGTGGTCCTCGGCACCGGAAGCAGCGAGCTGCTGGGCAGCGGCTTGTTGCGCGGTAGCGTTGACGTCCTCGATCTTGGCCTCACCGAACACACTGCAAAGGTTAGGTTCCGCAAAAGCACCATGGGCTGGGGACCTGCTCACATGTAGGTGTTGCTGTTGGGAGACTTGTAGACCTCGGGGTTGTTGATGACGAAAAGGATCTAAATCGTGATTGTTCAGCTCCAGCTTCTCTTTTGGCAAGCTTTCCCCGGACAAGGGCAGCATTTCTTTTCGACTTACGTTCTTGGGGCGGCGGAGAGTGACTCGGGTGATGCCAGGGACACGGATGAGGTGCAGCTTCTCGAGGGCCTTGCGAGCCTTCTTCTCGTTACGGGAGTGGATCACAGCGGTCGAACCGGCGGGAAGGTTGCCATCGCCAACCTCCTCAGCCTCGGACTCGTCGCTGGAGTCATCCTCATGCTCCTCCACGGTGGTCTTCTTCTCCTCGACCTCGTCCGGGAGTTCCTCGATTCTAGGGTTCGACATTTTGTGACTAGGTGTGGGTGTTGAAGTTAGTTACCAGCCAATTCGTCGGTGAAGATTTTGCGCCCAAGGACCGTCTCCACCACCCCAAATGCACGCAAAAGAGCAGGCCGAAGAGAGCTGGGCAGCGGTTCACTCACTGGTTTGCTGGTCCCCGTTACGTCTGCTTGCTGGCTGGTATAATCCGTCGTCGTCGTTTTGTGATGAAAAGCGTCGCAGCGAAATTCTAGGGCTTGGTGGAAGAGTGGGAACTAAGGGACATTATGTAATCACACTCAAAGATCCATTGCGAAGAGCCCGGGCGAATGCATATCAAGAAGCCATCGAAATTGAATGTTACGAGCGACGTCAGCAGTGTCGGCACAGTGTTTGCGAGTTTTGTTCATAGGTTTGGGGTATTTTTGATTATTTTGGCTACAATTCACAATGATCCATGATGGCGGTGCTCCTGATGCCTTGATTTGTTTTGATCTCAGAATTTCCGTATTGACGCCGTCCATCATGGCGATGAAATGTGACATACAGCCGTCCAGAACGGGAGCAAAAGAAAATCCAGCAGCATTTATGCCGCCGCCATGCGTTTCCTGTCCGGTTCCATGTCTCTCGATCTAATCCCTTCGTCCAAGCACCTCCTTGACTCCAAGCCAGCGCTCCCGATCCGTTTATGCGGAGGCCTTGATCTTGGCCAGAGCCTTGCGCTCTTCGAAACGACGCTGCTTCTTGAGTCGCATGACCTTGAAGCGGTCGAAGTCGCTCAGGCCCTTTCGTCGCTCGATCTGATCCCTCTTCTTGGCCCAGTTGGTCTCCTCCCACTTGGCGTCAATCTCAGCCTTCTCCCAGGCAGCCTTGACGGTGCCAGTTCGCGATCCTCGGTTGAGCTTCTCGATAACTAGAGTTGAGAGAAGGCACTTGTTGAGGGCCACTGCTTGTCGGGGAACGGCGAGCTTAGGGTTGGAGGAGGGTCCATCGACGAGAACCTGTGACTGTGTCAATAACGCACACCGCGGAGTACATTTGCGAGCGCACGTACTCGCTTGTGGTCGACGATCTCGACAATGGCGGCAAGTCTGCCAGCGAAGGGGTGGTCGCCGTTGATAACAACGACACGGCCGACCTCGACGAGGCGCCAGTTCGAACCCTCGATGGTTGCGTCGCCCATTTTCACTGATCTAATGTCCAGTCAGTCGCAAGTTCTCGAATCGCGTGTGGGCGGTGTTCATACCAATCTGTGATGATGCTGTGCCGTTAGTCGGAGGTGGATGATTTCTGGAGCTTCTCGTACCTTGAAATCGCTATTGACTTTTTGATGGCTCGGCTATCTAGCCTGTGTGTTCGGAAAATCACCGTGTGCCCTAACGAAAACTTCAGGAACTTAGTTTCGCCGACGCCGCGACCCGGACCTGCAGCTGGGGCTGCACGGACCAATTATCGTCGCGTCGAAAGCTTCAAAAGAAAATCTTTCGCAGCCAGTGCTTCAACTTCAACTCTCATGCTCACTTGCTATCGCAAGAAGCTCCCTCCGCCTTCAAAATTCATGATTTCGTGAATGGTAAGTCTCGTCGCGATTTCTCTCTACTCCTGCATGCACAATGATGATGTAATTTGCGATTGATTCTGCTTGGTGGGCCTCTTTCGCCGGAGTGTCTATACCGGGTGGTTATATGATATTCAATTTTCTTACATATTCTGAGCTCTCTTCACATCAATTCTCTGTCTTGAACTTTCCGAGTCGCGACAGTTAAGCTAACGATGTTTCAGTAGTAGTACAGTGCGATCTTCTTTGGGAGTCATTGTTATTCCTTCGATTTTGGACGCGATTGATAGCAAATGCACGCAGTCATGATCACGGTTCAGAATTTTATCTTGTTCAGCATTGTTGATAATCGCTACTGTTTTCGCCATGCATTGTGACTTAGAAGTAACTCAAATAAAATGCGATTTCTCGTATCATCTTTGATTCCCTGTTCCTTCGTGATGCCACTCGTTCTATTTCGAGGCGTCCTTCTTTCTGATAATTTCAGCCTCCTCAGCCGCAATCTCGGCGTCGATCTCCGCGCCTCTTGAAGGCTTGTTGCCGTGCATCTTGGCCTGGCAATGTGTAAGTTGTCCAGCTTCAAGAAGTAATATGAAGGGCGGGTACTCACGGGCAGCGTGGGATCCTCCTTAAGAGCCTTGGTCTCCTCATCGTCGCCAGACTCCTCCCGTTTCTAATGTTACGGTTAGCGTCGTCTGAGTCGTTGCTCGGAATCAATGCGAACCTCTTCTGCTGCCAGTCGGTTGGCGATAGATCGTTGATCCTCTGCATCCACGTTAGCTTGCGAAGAATCCTGGTCCAGGTTGCCTGTATCTTACTGGAATCGTTCTTCAAGTGTGCGCCATCCTTTCCCTCGTGGAATCGCTCCGCATTGTCACTCTCGTTCTTGGCGACCTGGTCGTTGTTGTTTCCAGCCATGATGAAAGAGGTTGTTTGGTTGTTGGTATGGTTGAAGTGGGAAAAGTGAGAGCGGTCAGGACGTTTGCTGTTGTTTGATCTCAAGAATCGACCCAATTTCTTGAGCTCATGAAGTTTATATACCTGCCCTCCTTCCTGCCTAGGGCATTGAGGTCGTACGGAGTATTTTCTCCACGGCGTTACAACATCTCCTACGTCATCTGTTGTGAATCACGGCCACCATCGAGATGCGTTCGACGTCATTGAACACTCAGATTGGGTCTAATGCCACCAGGAGCCTTCTTTATTCGCTCATCTTCTTACGAGTTTGATATCTAAAAATTAGAGCCCGCAGTGGCACATGGATATCTTGGTCAATGAGATGAGATCCATGCTGGGTTTTCGATTCTAGAACATGCCCCGAAAAGAGGTTGTTGGAAGGGGTCAATTGCAGCACAGCAGACAGTTGAACCGCACCTACATGTAATAAGACTTACCTCCAATACCACCTGTGTGACCATGATAGACGAACGTGTATCCAGAAACTTGCAAAGCAAGCTCTGGTCAATATTCGTATGAGCAGCTTCAATCTTTGCCTGGGCTGTTGGTGTCTCAACGCAGGAGTTGGACATCCCCACAATTCGTACATGTAGCTTTCACGACTGCTAGATTCAGGCGCGGATGTGCCCGCAAACCCGACCGCAGACTCGTTTCATACCTGCATATTATACGCGCTTGTAAGCTGGCCAGCATGTTTCTCTTCGCAGGGCAGGGTGGCAGGTGGATGAATTTGACACTCGTAAATGTCCATCCGGATCTCAGTGCAGTTGTGGCAGCAAATAAGCTGCTGATGGAGCTCACCCCCGGCAGCTTCGAAGAGCACACTCCAGCATGCGGTTTACATCCGCATGTCGCACACCCGTTCAACAGTTCCTATACATTGTGTTGTACAGCATGGTAGTAACCCAATTGATTCTTTGATAATAGTCGCTGGCTCCCCAAACACAGTAATACAACCCTGCCAAACGCAAACATGGCGTGGTGGATGGAACCTGAGTCCAGATGCAGGGTCCGATATGTGCCGTAAACTCGGGCCTACAGGAGACCCTTCCGCCACCGGTTGTCCGGGACTTCATTCCATCCGCTGTGAATCGCAACGGAGTGTAAGGTACATGTATCCTGGAGGAACGGTAAGCGGGAATAAACACTTGTCAGTGGGGCATTTGCGAGCTTGGCGGGATTAGCGAGACAGAGGTTCCCAGTTTAGATTTGCGAGATGCCCTTAAGGGGCCGGGCCGCCGACGGGGGACGCAGAGCTCGAGCTGGAAACTTGTACCGAGTGCGGGCAACCTCGTTACTTTGAAGAAATTGCAACCACTGTCGACATGGAGAATCTTCTGGTTTACGACACGGCCCTTACGCCTGCAGATCGCATTGTTCTCGGTAACCTTGCGGTCGACATCGGAGAACCTGCACAGAAGCGCCAAGAGAGCGGGAGCGGAACTTCCACGGCATTTGAGCCTGGGCATCAGAATGGCACCACCAACATCTCCAATGCTAATGGCACGGCGACTTGTTTGAAGGAGACATCCAACATTACTCAATCGAACCGGGACGGTGAATCTAAGGACGTGGCCACCCTCAAGGCCATGAACGACCCGAAGCACCCGGATTTTGAGCCTACGGTCTTTTCAACATGGGACTTCAAGTCTTTGCAATTACCGCCGTTCATCGACACATATCTCTTCCAGCCTTATGTCGCATTTGCACGAAAGACCATGCGCCATGAAACCGATGTGATCATGCTCACACACCTAATCATTTATCTCTCAACCTCAGTGCCGAGTGCCATTCTGTTGTTCCGGAATTTCACCTACACTCACGCCGTCTTTCACGTGGTCATGCAGTTCTACTACATGGGCACCTACACATTAATGATGCATCAGCACATCCACATGAAGGGAATTCTGGCCAAGAAGTACTCTCTCATCGACCGTGTGTTTCCTTATATCCTCGACCCGATGATGGGCCACACGTTTAATACCTATTTCTATCATCATGTGAAGCACCATCACGTCGAGGCCAACGGCCCGGATGATCTCTCCACAACAATGAGATATCAGCGAGACGATATCGTAGATTTTCTGAGCTATGTAGGCCGGTTCTACTTTCTCATCTGGATCGACCTCCCGCTGTACTTCTTACGCAAGAAGCGATTGTCGATGGCCGCCCAGGCTTTGGCTTCGGAGCTGGGTAGTTATGTCTTTTACTACCTGGCAAGCCGAGTCAACTTCAGAGCAACAGTATTCGTCTATCTTCTTCCCGTGTTTCTGCTTCGGCTCGGGTTGATGATTGGTAACTGGGGTCAACACGCCTTTGTCGATGCCGACGAACCGGACTCGGACTTTCGATCGAGCATCACCCTGATCGATGTCGCGGTACGCATCCACATGATACAATTCGTTTTGATGAACCGAAGCTGACTTGAAGCAGAGCAACCGATTCTGTTACAACGACGGCTATCACACATCTCATCATTTGAACCCATTGAGACATTGGCGCGATCATCCAGTGTCGTTCCTCGAGCAGAAACACATATACGCAAAAGAGAGCGCTTTGGTGTTTCATAATATTGACTACCTGATGGTTACTTTCAGACTCATGATCAAGGATTACGAGACACTGGCTAAGTGTATGGTCCCGATGGGACGTCAAATTGACTTGACCATGGAGGGCAGAATTGAGCTTTTGAAGGGGCTGACAAAGAAGTTCACGGAAGAGCAGATCCAAGAGAAATTCCAAAAGGCGAAATTGGCTACTTAGGTAGTCAGTGATGGACGCTGGCTGAGGCTGTCTCTCGGGCAAATGGCTGGCTTTGGAACAAGTCGGCTGTCACCGAAATTTCGGTGTTGTATCATTTAGCTTCTAGGGACAACTGAATTCCCATGGCCTTACAAAAATAGTGCAGACATGTATATATATCTCGACTGATAATAGTCATGTCAATCCGTTTTACTGAAAGGCGATAACTAATCTTCTTACCTTGCATACTTGCACTTACATGAAGTGATTTAACGAAGTTAGGGATCGCACGCGAAGGATTGAGGCTGATGCACGGACCACGCAGATTCCGAGCCGAGCCATTAATAACCTAGTCATCTTCCAAACCGAGCTTGGCAGGCAGCTTCACGAAGCTATCCCGAATTGGATAATCCAACATCAACCTCACTCGCTTCTTAAACTTGCTCTCTCTCCAAAACAACAACCGAAGCCCAATCCTCTCGTCGAATGTTCTCCAAGATGTTTCGCTTCGTAAGCCCCCCCCTGAGACGCCCACCAGACGCCGCAATCGCTAACGTGTCGTGCAGAGCAAAACCCTCGACATTGTCACGCTATTCCACAAGGCCAGCTCTCCTGCCTCCGCAAGGGTGGCCACCCTGCTCAAGCAGGCCTCTACGAAGGCTCAGGCCGGCTCTGCAGGCGAGACATCGACGCCAACCCGCGAGCAGTTCGAGCTCAACATCACCGAGGACCCGCCGACGGAGGACCAGGTGAAGACGATACTGGAATATGTTGGAGCGAGCGGCGTCTCCAGCGTGGTGAAGGGTGCGCGCGACGAGAAGGATGCCCTGAAGAAGTTCAAGGAGAGCAGCGCAAGCTTCCAGAGGCCAGTGGTAAGTTCAAGGTTTGTCCCGCTGTTGTGTTTGCGGCTAATGGATGTTTGTGCAGGTTGTGGACTGGAACAATGGCAAGGCGATCGCTGGGGATAACGAGTCCGAGATCCTCAAGCTCGTGAATGCGCTGAAGTAGGCGTATGCCTTGAGCATGTACGAGAAAGTCACCGAATCTCCCATCTTTGTATTTGAATAAGTAGTCACCGACAACGAAGCCCTCTACACTGTATTAGTATACGGCATTTTATTACTACCTCCTGGTGGACATAGAGAGCTGTAAGTCGTCCTGCATCAGAACTGGGACTACTTTGATATAGTCGGAAACATAACCATTCAATGCTATCAGCACCAGCTACCTTTCGTCGCGGTTAGATACAGATTGGGTTTCATGCAACGCTTCGCCTACGCAATGTGCACGCCTCTTTATTGGGAGCATAACGCCTCAAGCACAACACTTCAAGCATCATTTGCCAATAAATTGTATTTCGTTATTACTTCTAGAAGTCTGTGGGCTCTCAGGAAACAAGATGGAAACAATTGCAGCAGCATGCCTCAACCGCATCACATTGATTGATAGTCTTTGTCTGCGAAAGCAACCGACATCATTCCTCGCACCTCAACTCGATTCACTACGCCGCATCAAATGTCACCTTTGATCCAGCCTTGCATTATACCTCAGGCTGGAAGACAAGCGGGGCCAGCATTCACCTTTATCTCACCTTTGACTTTGAGTTTAGCTTGCCAGCTGTTCACCAAGTGCGTCTGACGTGACAAAATTACTTCATATCTGGACAGCCCTGGTTTGTTTTTCTTCCTCTTCTTCTTCCTAACTTCATCACCTTGGAGCTACTGCGACCACCATCGATCTTTTTGGCTGTCTCGCACATTTCGGTTAACTCGCCTTTGGCCTTTCCTCAACTTGCACTTGACGAATCGTGCAACGCACTGCCTCCCTCGTTCTGAGGACACGATACCGACTTCCGCGAGTTCACTCGATCGTTCCCGCCAGTGGCTGCGGCCTTCTCGGCGACCCAAAGGGTGAGTGATAGGTTCTCATTTGTTTCTCTTACCTGCGGCATCCATTTTCTTCGTGTGTAACGGACGGGACGCCAAGCAATTCCACGCCCGTCCGTTTGTATTGTTCACTCTTTAGCCGGCATATTACTCACATAAACACCTTGCATTCTTCCAAATGAGATTACGACAATGAAGAGATGGAAGGACTGCTTTGGCGATCTCGACACTTTGCCATATTCGGAAAGTTGCTGATAAGGTGCAGGCATCATCATGGCTTCTTCTCCACCACAGAGTGATGGCTTTCCACAACAATCCACGGGCGCACCCGAGGCTTCCAGCATGCAAGCAGACAACCGGACGGCCAGCAATGGAACAAAATTCAACGATTTCTTGCCTAGTGGCTTGCCCGTCTTGTATAGGCTGCTTCCGTCACTGGCTCCCGGACACGTTCCGCAGAATGATATCCACGATAAGCTCGCTATAGGGTTTTATACGAAACCGCCACAACATGCCCGGGCCATCTTCTCAACGATTGACGGGCAGCTTGGGTTCAAAAGCTTGGAGCATATCTTGCCCACACGTCAGATTCACCTTTGGTCAGCTGATGAGATCCAAGTTGTGTGCAATTCTTTGCGAAATGTCCACTGGAAGCACATGCGTAGTATGCTACGGCCGGAAAGCTATTATGACCTCTACATGTACTTTGATGCCTCAGACCTTTACAACTACGGGGCCTACAACCTTTGGTGTGTGACCCTTCACATGTTCGCTGAGAATAAAATCATCCACGAAGATGCTGCCAAGACTTACGCTATCCTCATTGGACAATGGGCGGACAACTGGATCACTATTCCAGAAAACCGGACGAAGTTGGTTGCTTGGAACAGCACAAAGGGACCTCTTCTGCCTATCATATCCCCCGAAGACTGGGCATCCCTAGGCAACGTGGAAGACTATGTGCTGCCTCTCGTCGCAAATGCTCTCAAATACCGCCGCAGTCGCATTGTGTCTCCTAGCAAGCAGCATGTCCTAGAGCCGCCTATGGATCTCATGACGGCTTGTCGCACCCAACAAGTCCACAACTGGATTGGTATGTATGTTACGAATGACCTAAAACTCAATTTCTAACATGTCTTCAGTTGCACGACATGCACTCTCAGAGAATGGTCTCCCTCCACCACGACGCGAAGACAGACCGTACATTCGTTCGCCCATGTCTGGCACTAGGTCAATCGTGTATGGTCGCACAAACATCCATATTGCTCCTGGCTGCTTTCCTACTTTGCCTTCCACTCAACCGCCACATGAGCCCAGCCAGGCTGTCCAGCAGCTACAACAATCTACTGCAACCACAAGTATACCATTGGCTGAACAACAACGAGCTCCCCCAGTTGCTGCTGCGAATGGTAGCTCACCAGGCCCTGCCGAGTCACCTTCGTCAAAGGAAAAATCGAAGGAGGTCCTGCCGCCTGATACTCTTCCTCCGCCAGACAAGGGAGATGTCACTCCAAGAGCAGCTAGCGGCATTGCTGGCTCCGACAACTCTGACGAGGCAGAGGATGCTGCACTTCTCACTCCAACCAAGACCAAACGAAAGCCCGAGGGGAATTTCCGCGCTCCGAGACTCGGGGCGTTAGAGCCGTCTAGATCTTTGCCCACGTCGACATTCTTAGAACGTGCCGAGTTGGCTGACAGCCCCAAGCATACTAACGACGACTCGCAACTTCCACACTCGGTCTACGCTGCGCCATCCGTGCCCCCATCGGTTGATCATCGAGCTGGTTAGGAACCAGCTCAGGCCAAACTTGAACCCAGGCCAAAGGAGGCCAATCGATCCGATGATGCCAGGAACTTCATCGAGCAGGGACGCGAAGTGATGCAAAGTAGAGCAAACCCTCATTATGCTCGCCCCCCTCCCACGGACGCCCAGTCCCATATGGCTGTCCAGCAGCCACAACAACGCCACGACACAGCTCACCGAGGGCCTAGAGATCCGGCTTTCGGTGGCTCGGCAGAAGCAATGCAAGGATATCCCACGGACTCAGCGCCGAGGGGCTATCCTCCTAATATGGCGCCCAGGGCCTATATTCCTTATGGCACTCCCTCCAATGGTCCTGATCCCTCTAACGCCAGTGGCCCTTCTGGGTTTGATCGTCAACCACACTATCACAACATGCCTCCGCAACAACTAGCAAACACAGGCCATAGGTCTGAGTACTCCCTGTCTAACCAGCAGGCACATCTACTGGACTCGTTTGGCAAGCCAATGCCCAATGAAAACCAACTGCGCAACAGAAATGACCCTCCGACTACACCATCAAGAGGAGGTGGAAAACGGCGTAGCACTTCTCACAGCAACAAGCGCTGTCATCGGGGTTCTTACGGCTATAAGAATGGATCAATGCAGAGTTCCCAGCAACACGCGCAACCGAGACATGCCCCAAGAGGACAGGAACCAGTTCAATGGGACAGCATAGGGCAGCAGCCAGATATCGGGTTCGAGCAAGCGTCCTCTACAACGGGGCAGCCCTTCTGTCCAAATAGTCATGACTTTACAGCCAAAGACTACACTCACTGCATCTGTCCGAGCTGTAATGGTCGAAACCGAAGCGTTCTTGTCAGCATTCTGCAAGACTTCAACCAAGAGGCCGCTCCAACATGTCTCCTAACTCGCCTTAGGATTGGGTTAGCGGGACGGTTTGGGATTGTGGAAACAGTGACTCGCACATCATCACCACATCAGTTCGTCGTCAGGTAACGTTCATTTCATGAAACTCAAGTCACTCATACAGCGATACTAAATTATTGATTCTTCAGGTTTAATACCGAAGACATTGCACTCGCAGCCTTGAATGTCTCCAATGTCCATCTACCAGAGCAACTCTGCGCGGTCAAAATAGTTCCCGTCTTTCGATCCAAATGGGTACTATTCCATGCGAGAAATGGCAGTGGCCTGTCATCCTTTGGACCAGCGGCATATTCTTACAGATCAGACCAATATCCTCAATATGCAGCGGATAACCAACAGAGAGGTCAACATTACCCTAACGCACCAGGAGGGAAACAGGTTGCATCTCTTCCACCACGTCCTCTCGAACCCAACTTGCCATACACCTATCCGAACTCCATCAACCAAAATCGCTTTCCCCCTCATCAACCACCTCCCACACCAGGTTCTGGGCTTCCACCGCTTCCTCCGCCACCTCACAACGTCAAGCAGTCACATGGCGTCTCACGTAATAAGAAACCTAAGGAGCTTCGAGGCTTGGGGATCTCGGGCATGCCCGTCGACAACGCACCAGTCGTTGTTGTGTCACACTTGGAGAATGCGCAAACGAAACCCTCGGCCTTGGAGGTGTTTGGCATCACGAGGCCGGAGTACGGCGTCACTCCCAGTAGCCCTGGAAGTAAGGCCTCCACGGTGAAGGCACGAGTCTCGTTACCTAACACGCCTCGCAAAAGCCATTCCGTCCACGCCCAGAATGAACCGCCTTTACCCAAGCAACATTTCGACAACGATAAGCCAACTGGGAGGAACGACAAGCCGGCCGTTAGAAATGGCAAGCCGGCTGCTAAGAATCACAAAACGGCTGCCAGGAATGAAAAGCTTGCTGTCGAAAACAGAGTATACACTTCTCAAGACGTCAGGAGTGCCAAGGAAGATAGGCAGTCTATCAGAGAAGGCAAACGGCCCGTCAGGGGTGAAGGACCCGCTAGTCAGCACGTTGTGCAAGCTCCTAAGAAGGAGAAACTTGCCTTCAAAGATAGCAAACGCCCTATCAAGGATGGCAAAGACACTGCTGAGGAAACGGCGGTCTCATCACACAAAGACAAAGGCAAAGCCCCAGCCAACACTTCCGAAGTCAAGACTGAGTCAGGCAAATCCAGTGGGGTTGAGGCCGTTATCTCCGTCAATCAGCCGGTCAACGAAACCGCCAAGCTCACGGCAAAGGGTGAGAAGCTTCCTGTGCCCTCTGATCAGTCTCGCACCTCACCAAATGAGGCCGTCGTCGTTACAGATAAGGTCGAGGGCGGGGTTGGCAACCAAACCGCATCTGAAGACACTCTCAAGCCTGGAAGCCACGCTACCAAGCAAGCGAAAATTACTACCAAGGGCGCCAAGATTGTCCCCGATGAGAAGAAGAGCGCCACGGATGACAAGACTGTCCCTGACCAGAAGAAGTCTGCTAAGGGCGACGAGATTGCCCCCAAGCAGGAGAAGAAGATAGCGAAGGATGACAAGAGCAATATTCCCGAAGTTGATACATCGACTACATCCGGAGCCAAAGCCCCAGTACTCGAAACCAAGATCGATACCGAGCCGAGCCACCAAAAGTGGGCCGACGCAGTAATCGGTTCGAAAGGAGAGGGCATGGCCTCGACAGACGCGACTTCGACTACGACTAAGAAGACCGATGACGAACCTCGCAAGTATGGAAGTGGAAGCCTCAGACTAAAAGGCAAACACCGGTACATGCCTCTCTCTTTGGCGGACAAGGTCGAAAGTAAACCGAGGTACGAGAAGGGTCTCGAAGCAACAACTCAGCATCGAAGAAGCCCCTCAGCCTCTGCGAACAAGTTCGATGACAAGTCTAGCCACCCTGCGAAGATTGAAGCAAAGGCGAAACCTTCCGGGAGGGCATGGGCAACTACTTCGGAAAACGCCGATAGCGGGCCCAGCCGTCCGACTGTTATGAGCGCATCGAACGCTCCTGGGAAACCTTCTACTTCTAACGACAAACCTTCTATCTCTAACAACAAATCTCCGGTCTTTAAAGAGAAGCGTCGCGTCTCTAGTGAGAAACCTCCAATCTCCAATGAAAAGCGTCGAGTCTCCAACGAGAAACCCCCATCCTCCAGCAAAATGGCCGACAGCGGGCCCAGCCAGCAGAAAGACACGTCAAAGCATACAAGAGTCCGCAGCAAATTTTCCAAACAGGAGATTCAAGCAAGGAAGGAATCATGGGCTAGAATCTCGATGCCTTTGGATCCTCGCAAACCTCAGGTGCCTTCGCCGGCCAAAGTCGACAAAGCTGAGGACAAGGGAGCCACCCGGGCGGTCCAGGACGAAAAAGCTAAGAACAGTGACGCTGAATCTGTAAAGTCATCAGCAAGTGTTTGGGAGGAGTTTCCAGAGGAGCCCAAATGGAGTTCGGTAAAGGGGAAAGGAAAGCAAGTTGCTGGTCCCGAATTCAAGGACTCGTCGAGCAGGCCATCATCGTCGTTACCGCATCTTCAAGCGAAAAGGGCCCCCTACAGTCCCAATGTCTTCGATCTTCTTGACACTGGCGAGCAACCCTCTGATTCAGATGAGGCTAATACTCCCGAAGAGGCGAAAAAGGGCAGTTCTTCGAATCAGGAGAAGGGGAAACAAGAGGCTCCGGCCAGTGAAGCTCGCCAGGATGAGCGACCAGAAAGCGCCGAACCACTTCCATCGTCCCCATCAGCTGCCAAGGCTCCTGAGCCGCAGGTCACCGCTCAATCAGAAAATGTCGAGCCTCAGGCTCAAGCCTCGAAGACAAAGGCCAAAAAAAAGAAGAACAAGAAGGGCAAGCAGGCTGTGGGTAGTCAGCAACAGTCGCCGAGCGTCGGTTTCTCTCCCAGTCAGACAAGCATTGCCTCCAGAGCCCCTTCAGTCGACCAAGTTCCTGCAGATCTGAAGAAGGACTCGATCCCCATAAGGCCAAAGCCTGCTGATGTTTCCGCGGAAGCCAAGGACGACAAACCCCGACGAACGACATCGCCGTCTCCCGCTAAGAAAGCTCGGGTAGGAAGCTCCCAACAACCTCGCGCTGAATCTACGAAGGGCAACAGGCAGACCAGCAATGACGAAACCGTGGCAAGTTCCAGCAAACCGAAATATCTGGTTGCTACAGCGGACCTGTTTATTGCCAATGAAGATGACATTCGTTTCATGACCGGTCAAGATGGTCGGCTGGGTCGCATACCATATAGACACGATGCTGGCGGTTCTCTTCAAATGAGAAAGAACCGTAGGGGAAGTACCCGATTTTTGAGGCCTAATGCCTCGAAGTTAGACCTCGTTGAAGCTGAAGCCGACCATGGAGATCTTTCGGGCGAGTTCGATTTCGAGTGCTCGACTGGTGAGGCAACCCTCATGTACTACGGCGAAGAAGAGTTCATGGCTTCTTCTAAGGGCAAAGATTTTTTTACTATGTCAAGGTCACCGTCCATTTCACCGCCCAGATCTCCTTCTTTGTCATTTTGCCCGCCATTGGAGCCGATTGGATCGACCGGTGAAGCTACGATTTCCTTCTACGGCGAGCCTCCAGACGAGGTGGTCATGAACATCGGACGGGGGGACGATGTCGATTACTTATCACCATCTTCATCGCCGAGCTGCAGTGTACTTACGCCGTCCACACGCAGAAACTCGGAGGTGCCTGATATGCCTGATAGCCCTGAAAACGGAGGACTTTCGAAACACGCAAGAGCTGCTGAAGATGAAGACAACGACACTTCGCACACCTTAGGAGCTTCTGATCGCTCAGATTCAAAGAGCTTCGAGCCATCAAAGAATCCTTTGAGGCCCAGAGAGGATTCTGGCGAAAGGGAGACATCTAGTCGCGAGCCAGCAGAGAGCCACTCCCCGAAGTCCCCAGAGCAATCTCCCAAGGGCAAAGGAAAGATGTATAGTACAGATGAGCCAGTGAAGACTCCATCTCCCACGTCTCAATCTCCACAGGCAAAAGGAAAGCAGCCCATCACAGATGAAGGCGAGGCCTCGCAACCAAAAGATGGTAACAGTTCTCAAAACCCCTAAAAAGATTCGAGGAGCGTCAAAATGAAGTATAAGGAGAAAAACGCTCGAGCGAACAACGGTAAAGAGCCCATTACACCCATCGCGGCTGGAGAGGGGAAAGCCGGCTTAGAAGACGACTGGCCTTCACTACCTTTGCCACGCGGTGGTGCGCCGAACAAGGCCCGGACGCCATCGGTTCAGGGATCCTCAAAGGAAGGTACTTGAACGGTGTGGATTCGCGAAGAGAAAGGGATATAGACTTGCTAGTACGTTGGTTTTTTTTTTCACTTTTGAATGAGCGCATCAAGGTAATGAGAGGTCGGTGGATATGACGAGGGCTTACGTTGGATGGATAGAGATGGTGCAGAGTATTGATACTGAACAGGTCTTGGGACGTTTGCTTGAGGTGGATTTTGCTTGTTCGAGCGATGGCTTTCTTGGTTCTTGGGAAAGTATATGGGCTGTCTGGGATATATTTTGCTTCTTTCAGCGAAGAGAGTAATGATGCTATCATCAGCGAGTGTAGTTGCTTTGTTTCTTTAGATAGCACATGTCAACCATGCCTTAATTACACAACATCCATGCCAAGCTTTAATTGAAAATTCAGTGAAATTGATGTCAGCAGAGATTTTATGCCAGAACCAATTCGCACTTCGCTGTAAGTATCTGTACGAAGTAGAGACGACACATACGAGTTCTTAGAATTGGAGTTCGGCAGAGACGGAACCTTTGAGGTCCAGCTACGTGTGCTACGTGTGGATATGTGCAAAATAGCTCCGAATCGAGAGTGTTGATTTACTCAACCATGCCCAAATATAGACAATCTGGCTGTCGTCTCCATTATAACCCGCGCAACCAGCCTAGTGCTGAGGTTTCTTCCCAGGTATAGGGATTCCTGCGGGAAGCGGCAATGGTTATGGCTTATAGCCGATGAATGGTAGGCTAGTGTGTTGAGCATGTTGCTATGGCGTGTTCGTGTTAATACCCTACGCACTCTTTGATTGATAGCTCCCTGGGCAGGATTTGTTACTGCCTACCTGATTACCCGTTGTAGCGGCGAGCATGCGGATAATAGAGTTGGGTTTCAAGATTTAAAGCTGGGGCCAGCAAGAGAACGTTGCGTCGGGTTGGGTATCAGGGGTAGGGTATGGTGGGTGGAAGGGTACATGTAAATGACGTCGAGCATTGTGTCCATGTACTAGGAGGAATCAGTATCTCTTGAAACAAACACGAGCGTGTGCTTTAAAGACCTCGACAATTCTTAGGGACGCAGTGTCAATATGATTGTGTTTGATAGTGACTTGAAGTGGTTTAATGATGCTGTATTAATTCGCATTGGCGGTCTGGGACTGGGTATCAAACGGGTAACATCCTGGGTAGGTACATACATGTAGGTACCTACTATGTATAATACGAGGTTGCCCTGTGTTGGGTCGAGAGGGTTCGCACGTTGGCAGGGCGTTTTGATATGCATCTTAGTAGCTCCTGTGTTTATAGCCCTGCTGCTTACTGATGACGGCAGACTGGATGTAATATCCATCTAAGTTACGGTGGATACATGTACTGGCTAAGAGGTGATTCCTGCTTTAAAACGTTGCGTTGCTGTTGATCAATGAGAATGACATCTTAATAAAGTACCCGATGTATGAGACATCCCTTCTACATATAGATACATTTACTACTACTTTAATTGGAGGCTGCTCACCAGTCTGAGTCCTCGTGTCGTAGGGCTGGCCGGCTCACCTGCTTCGGTCACTCCGCCGCCCCAATGTCGTTCTGACATCGTCCGGGGACTTTGGGGCATGAGGGGCTGGAGGGGAGACCTGGAGGGGCTGTGATTGGCCAGCAACGGCCAGGCGCCGTTTCCAGCTGCTTCATGTCAAGGGGAACTTAGGGGTCCGTGGGGACAATTTACAGTGGTAACAGCGGCTGTCTACTGCCCGGGCTCCCCAAGGCAGCTCTCCGGACACTTCACCCCCGGGCAGCTCTCCCCAAGCTGGAGACCTCCAATTCTCCAGCTCCATCCATCCATCAAATCCATCTCAGGCACATCATCTCTTCTCAGACGCTGCGCTGCGAACAATCATTTTGTGTTTGTGTGTACTTGCCGTTACTCGACCGCGCGGTGCTGAACTCCAAAGAAACCGAATGCCGTTAACAACGCTTTAATTAACGCCTGCATTTGAATTCCAAGTTCTCCGTCTCGCTCACCATCGCGTGCGCGACGTCGCCCATCTCCACTATCACTCCAGTCCCCCACTTTGTTCGTGCACCGCCTTCTCCATTGCTCCAGCCTTGAGGCTAAGGTAGCAGAAGAGAGGGACAGCAACAAGTGAAGGTACTCTACGAAGTACAAGGGACTTCAACAACAAGGGACAGCACCATCTCCCTCAGCTTTCAGCCCCATCCCGCGTGTGGCTTGCCCGTCCGTCCAAAGGTCGACCAGTTCGTTCTGGTCCTGGTCTCGCACCCGCGCACACAGACAGATGGGAGCTTCGGAGCCTGATCTTCAGTGACGTCTCGTCTCGTCTTGTCTCTTCTCTTCCTCTTCCTCGACTACGCCTCATCTCTCGCCCCCCCCCCCCGCAGATCTGTCCTAGACTCCCTCCGTCGAAACCGCTAAACGTCCGCGCTGCCGTCCTGGCCAAGGTAGTCAAGGTACCGCCCTTCCCGGACACCTCGCAAGGCTTTCTCCAGTTCGCGACTAGACCCTGCGCCGCCCTGCGACTCGGCCCTCTCGAGTCCGCCCGCCAGCAGTCGACGACGTAGACACAGACAGACACAGACACAGTGACGACCGACCAACGACCACCGGCCGCCGACCGCCCGCGCGCAACAGGACTCGCCAGTCCTACAGACGACCGACGACTACATCGTCTTCTTGGAACCCGCGCGCTCTTGCTACCCTCGATGCCGCCCAATGCGACACATCCGGGGTCCCCATCGCCATCCATTTGAGACGCGCTTACAGCTGACCCCCGAGGTCCGGCTGCTCTGACGGCATCTTTTTGCGCAACATCGCGTAATCTTCCACAAGCACAACCCGCCGCCACCATGTCTTTCCGCGGCGACGAACACCGACGGTATGGCCATGTGCCCCCAGTTCAGTACCCGGTCGTCGGCCACGATCAGCAGCATCAGCAGCAGCAGCAGCAGCAGCAACAACAGCACCAGCAGCAGCACCAGCACCAGCAGCACCATCAGCAGCAACAACAGCCCTACGGCGTGGCTCGACAACCGAGTTTCAACAGCGGGGACGATATGTCTTACCATGGCCAGCCTCAGGAGCCTCCCGCCTTCGTTCACGCATCGCAGCCCATGGGCGAAGACGAACTCTTCTTGAGCAGCCCCGGTGCGTCGCAGCATCCGCCGCTCGGTCGATCAGCATACGGTTCCACAAACAACGCTCTCTCAGGCTACCAGCACCAGTTTCAAGACGCCACGCCCCCGACGCCATCACACTCCTCTTATAACCCTCAGAGCTTTGCGCCAAATAACACTTTCCAAAGATCGCAGTCAACCAACACCCTGCCGTATCAACACCAGCTGCCCACTCGATTTGCATCAACCGCTAGCTCCTACAACAATAACAACAACAGCTCCTCGCCTCCCACAGCCTATACCCCACAGACCTATAATCCCGCCGCTTACGCGAGCACTGCCGCTCCTCAACGGCAACCGACATATCACGGATATAATAACTATGGTCAGACTTACAGTACTGGCGCGGGTGCTCAGCAGACGTCCTCTGCCTACGGCCAGTCGCCTAACGCGTTATACTCGGCCGCCTTCCCCTCGTCTACGCAATCACCTACTCACTCCTTGGGCTACGAGCAGCCTCTCCAGAGCCCGCCTCTCGATAACTCGACGTCGCAGTCTCAAACGCCTACATATGATCAGTCGTACAATCAGTACTCAACATATGGGTCCAATGGAGATGGCCCAGCTCCTACGACGTATACTGCCACCTCCCAAGCCCCGTATCCAACTACGACACAAATGCCCGTTGGGCCATACTACTCGAGCGACAACAACTCTCTCTACAATCGCCCGTCCCGATCAGACTCACAAACCTCTCCACTCTCATCTCCTCCAATACAGACTCAGCCATCAACAGGTCTCCAGAGACACCCAACAAACGCCCCATTGCCGCATAGGCCAATGGACGATCTTCCCGAGGAGCCGGCGTGGGATGCCGGCGGCCAGCCTGCCGACGACGGGTTTGCAGACGAGCAAATCCAGGACTCCATTATGCAAGATATCGAGGCTGAACTGAAAGGCTCAGGCCCACAACGGCGTCCGCTACCACCTGTGAACGGCCAATATTCAGAGGATGACGCTCAGCAATTGCAGCGGTACGACTCGAACGCAACTACGCTTGCTCAACCCGCGAGTCGATCATCCTCACATCGCGAGCACTATGACGACGACGACGACGACCCGGAAGGCACAGCGGGAGTACTAGCAATGCAGCAGGCTGAGATGGACGACCGGCGCTTCAGTGGCAACACGTTTGCCTACACTGATTTACCGGTCATGGCTAATCCTCTACCTCCGCCACCAGAAGAGCAAGGCCAGAGCAGCGATAGCGACTTTGGCGGAATGGTGGATTTGGGGATGCTTAGCGGTGGTTATGCGGGGAACCTGACTTATGGAGGCGAGGTTGGATCTCCTCCAGCCTCGTCGGGCCAGGACGCCTCTCGGCCACTTCCAACACCTGGATACTTCAACCCGGCGTATGAGAACAATGAGAGTGTGCCGGCCTTTAAGGCTGCCGAAGTGGACTACGGCGGCACTGGTGGATTGCAGGCCCCCACTGCTCACCGCTTGAGTTTCGACGAAGGAGACGAGCGGGTTTCGCTCCATTCTCGACAGAGCGGCACCGAATCCCCGACCAAGGACGACTACCAAGATCTATTTTACCACCCTGGTCTCTCAAGTAGACCGCTCCCGGCCATTCCTCCAACTCCTGGCTCTGATAGCAGCTCGATGCTGTCGGTTCAGACTAACAGCCGCTTGGGATACCAACATTCTTACTCTCGAAGCGCAGATTCTCGATCTGTGGTTCAAGCCGACAATCCAGAAGCATACTATACCTCTACCGCCGCGTACAATCAGCACCCAGAGAGGTCAATATCGTTGTCGGGACATAGTCATACACCCCTAGTGCAGGCACCTGCGCGGTCGAGGACTGATGCCGCAGACGAACGCAGGAAAGTCAGTCGACAACAACAATTATTAACGGCTCCCGGGCCAACATTGTCGGAATATGACACTGGTAGCAACGCTTCTGTCGCGGCGTTCGATGGCATCACACTTCCGAGCGGGCGAAAGAAGAAATTTGCGCCCTCGAAGCTGAACCATGGCGACTTCCGAAGATGCGTGGAGCCATGGGCTCTCAGTGGTCTGGAGGGCTGGGTTCGTGAGATGGCCGAAGGCGAGTTGGATTTGAGAAGCAAGGCTGTTGAGGAGGCTTTGATCAACCTTTTCATCAGCAAGATCCCAATGATGAATGTTGCAGACGCAGAGGTTCTCAGCAGCCGGGTCGTGACGCTCATGCTCGAGGAAGGCGTGCTCATACCCGATGAAGAATGGGTCAAGTTTGGAGGAGGACACATCTCTGGAGTCTTGTGGCAATTAACAGGCTCAGGATGCTATGCGCCAAAGTTGCACAATGAGGAGATTGGCGGACGATGTTACTCCTACCACTGCACTCGAACTCTGAAGAAGGTCGACTTGGAAGATCTCATGCCGCAAGACAACAAGCCCGCAGATGAATGGCACGTTTTCTACAAGCTCAAGAAGGAGGACTGGGCTGAGAAGCCGAAGAAAGAAGTGGCCCGTCAAAATATTCTGCACGAGGTCGTCACTGGCGAGGAGAACTATATCAAGCAGCTCGACATCTTCCGGACACTATACCGAGACCGATTACGCTCGAGCAATCCACCGATTCTTAAACCTGACAAGAGAGACAAGTTCTTGGATGCTGTATTCGGTAGACTCGACACTGTCCAGGACATCAACAAGGATCACCTGCTGGCTCAGCTCAAGTATCGTCAACAAGAACAAGGCCCTTGGATCACTGGATTCAGCGACTTGTTCCGTGAATGGATTCGAAAGGCAAAGTCAGTCTATATCGAGTACGCATCCGCCTACCCGCGTGCTGTGTACATGATTCGCAGGGAAGCGGAGCGCAACATCCTGTTCAAAAGATTCTTGGAGGATACTCTGCAGAATAAGTTGTCTATGAAGCAAGATTGGACGCACTACCTGATCACGCCACTTCAACGCCTTCAGCGTTACTGCCTTCTACTGGATAGTGCAGATCACAAGATGGTCGGTGAAAGTGAGGAGCGGACGAACCTTGCCAAAGCGATTCAGGAGATCAAAACCGTTACCCTCGAATGCGACGCAAAGGTCGAAGAAATGAACAAGCGGGTTGAAATGATGGACTTGAATAGGATGCTTGTCCTCCGACCGGGCTTCCATTCTGTCCTGAACCTGGATCATTTGGGCCGCGAACTAATATTCCAAGGTGACTTGCAGAGGATGGGTTCTAAGGGTGTGAGATGGGTTGACACGCATGCGTTACTCTTCGACCACTACTTCATCCTGGCAAAGGCAGTCATACCTAAGGAAGGGAAGGGAGAGAAGAAGTTTGACGTCTCAAAAGAGGTAAGCATATCCTTGACAATCTATTGCGCTGGCATTAACATTGTGTAGCCCGTACCTATGCCTCTGTTGTTCCTGGAGAGTATGAACGACGAGGCAGTCCAAAAACAAAAGGGCATAACAGCGCCTTTGGGCCGAGCTACTACAGCTGCCTCCGCGTCAGGGACTCAGCTTAACAAAGTTGCAAGCAACAACGGTCGACCTGGCTTGGAGCATGCCCCGACCGGCTCATCAATAGGATCGTCACATCTCTCCCCGAACGGCACCAACGATAGCGAAGGCAAGATCCTGTATCCTTTCAAGGTCAAGCATCTCGGGCACGAGGTCTACACCCTTTACGCACCGTCGGCGAAAGACCGAGCCGACTGGTGCAACAAGATCATAGAGACCAAGACAAGGCACGCGAAAGCCCTCTTCTCACAGAATGCGGAGCCCTTCCGCCTTCGGGTTCTCGCCGATTCCGCGTTCAACTACGACATGACTTCGGTCTACTCCAGGTCTGGAGGTGTCCCTGTGAAGGGTACGCCACTTGACCGTGCAATCCAGGAGCTGGAGGGCGTGATGGGGCCTGGTCAAGGTGTTCCGCCGGTGTGTAGGGCGCAGGTGAACTGTGCGGCCGGGTTCACAGCGTTTGGAAAGTCTGTCATTGCAATCGGGACGGACTATGGCGTCTTCATCGCAGACCCGACAAATCCACGTCAATGGAATAGAGTGAGTTTAGTCCTTTGCTGGTTATGTTCTCCAGCTAACAGTGTAAACAGTCGGTCCAAGTTTCAAAAGTCACTCAGATCGCAGTGCTCGAAGAGTTTTCGGTCTGCCTCGTGGTTGCTGACAAGAACCTCATCTCATATCCACTAGATGTGATTGCACCTGTTTCTGAATACTCTGCTCCTGGCAACGATAATCCACGCCGGGCGCCGCAGAGACTAGCCAAGGATGTCACATACTTCGCCACGGCCAAGATGAAGGATCGGATGCTGGTGTTTTACAAGCGCAAGGAGGGCTTGCACACCTCTTTCAAGGTCCTTGAGCCCATCTTCCAAAAGTCGACGGAGAAGAAATCGAGGCTCTTTGGTGGACGCAAAACTGGAGGAGGCAACACGGAAACGTTCCGCGACTTTGACGAGTTCTTCTTCCCTACGGAATGCTACTCTCTCAGTCTCTTTCAGACTTATATCGCAGTCTCGACCGCAAAGGGAATCGAGATGCTCACACTGGACAAGAAGCAGCCAATGTCCATTCCGGATCTCAAAGCACCCGCGATCGCGAACATTGCCAGCCGCATACGCGACCAGCGGCCACTGGGCATGTTCAGACTCAACGAGAACGAGTTCATCCTCACCTACGAAGACTGCGCCGTCTACGTCGATAAGCACGGCGATGTCAGCCGGACTCTCATCATGGAGTACACGGGTAAGCAAAAGAAGGCCAAAGGAGCGACCATGTACGGCCAGTACCTGCTGCTCTTTAACGAGGACTACGTCGAAGTCCGCAACGCGGAGAACGGGCGCCTGCGGCAGATCATCGCCGGGAGGGATGTGCGCGTCCTCGACTACGGCGTCAGGGGCCCGACTGGAGGAAGCACCCTGCACACGCAGCAGCAGAGCAACGGCTACATGAATTCATCAACCGGCAGCGAGGGTTCTAAGGGTACCGTCAAGCTGGCCATGTGCCATCCGGAGCTCCAGGGTCGCCAGATCGTGCTGGAGATGCTCCTCAACGACGGGCACACGGAAAAATAGGAGGCATGCTGGGACGATTGATACGCGGAAAGAGAGCATCATGTTCATGGAAGAAGGCATCACACCGGCGGTAAGGTAGGGGGTTTCATGCAATACAGGAGGGAAACGAGGCAAGCTTTTCGGGCACGCTGGGCGATTGGGCTATCTTATTCCTTGGCGGCATATATCCATGTTTTTTCTGGGCCCCCCCTTTTCATATTTGGAGCAGACTGGGGAGAGCTGCCCGAACCATGTAAATTTTGCCTTCCTTTCTTGGGTGCTTAGTCTACCTCGTTTTCCCGCAGGTGGTTTTTGTGCTGTCGGACCTCTGAGCGATGATCCACGTCGAGGGGGGTTGAGTTTGGGAGTCGGGGGGTGCGTGTATGCGTGGCGTTTATGGCGAGGTGGGCTTGTCGATGGATACATAATGATGAACGTTGGAGATAATCCAGGCATACTAGATATGAACTAAGATGATTTCCCTCTTGATTTGGTCATCTTGTTGGACTTTACTTGGTGATGTGGGCTAGTTGGTGATGAGGACGGTGTGATTTTGCTTTACTAGCAATCGTTATTGGGCAGTTAATGTTGGGAGGTGGCACGGCGGAATTATGGGGTTTGTGAGAACAATGAACTTGAGCACTGAAAAGTTATCCATTCCAGAAGAAGGGCCTGTTTAGCAGACTGAAGAACCTGTACACCGTAGCCCCATCTACCTGTACCACGACCTAATCAACCCATGGAGAAACAAGACCATCCATGCGGGATCTCAGCGCGTCGTGTTCCCAGTTACGCAAAGCCCTGGTAGCCACGCAACCGTCGATCTCTCGTTTCCAGCAATCCGTCCAGTGCATAGCTTCGACATCGCCCGCTGCCTCTATGCCGATCTAGGCCTTGACAATCTCCTCGGCCTTGGCTTTGACATCCTTCGCATCCTGCTTCACCTCCTCCACCGCGCCCTTGAGGCCCTGCTTCGTGGCTCGGTCGTGCATCGCAATGCGGGTGATCTGGACGAGGCCAACGAGGCCGAGGAAGAAGTTGACGGCGGCGAGACTATGGAGCGGTGGGTGTTAGATGGGTGGTGTTCTGCACAGGGAGAAGTGGGGGACTAACAGGATGTTCCTCGGCTTGATGATCAAACACCAGCGCGTCCAGATGATGCCCGTGCAAGTCAGGGCGAGGTTCTGCGTAAACGACAGATTCTCGACCGGGCGCGCAAAGTCAGAAATGCCGGCAATGACGAGAGCCCACTATACGACGTAGAGTCAGCAACGCAATCACTGCCTCCGCACCGCGCACCGCGCAAACGTACCTTCATGACAGGAGCCCTGCAGCGCAACTCACGTCAGTCCCATGCCGTCGCAACACTACGCTTCTAGGGAAGACGCCGGGACATACCAGAAGTGCACCGTCTTGAAGCCAATCTCGCTCTCCCACATGCGCTTGAACCAGCCCTGCTGCGCCTGCTGCGCAGCGCCGTCCGACGTGCTCTGCCACCGCCGGCCCTGCTG